>PVJH01017074.1:0-48829 GCA_004026705.1 Nesogale talazaci
ACTGGCCCGTTTCTTTCTATTCACAGGCCAGCCCTCCCCCGTCCCCCAACCCTGGGTACTCGCGGCCTTCAGTCTGTTCTCCTTGCCACCTGGGTCCAAGCAACCTTTTTAAACTGGAAGCTAATTTCAGAGCTCTCTGCCTAAACTCACCCGTGGCTTAGCACATACAATCCTAAAGGGTCTTTACCCCTTCAGCTGGACGGTTTCTTCGACAAGCCGGGTTGGATTGGTTGGAGGACCCCTGCGCTGTTTCCAACGGAACTTCCCCAGACCCGCCTGCCAGCAGGGCTGTCTATTAAATGAGATGCCGTCCTGGACCGCCCAGCCCAACCTCCCAAAGCCCCCATGGCCCCCAGCACAGCCCGGTCAGCCATGCTCCATCCCTGCTCGGGAAGGCAGGGAGTTCTGTCCGGCCCGCTTCCTGCAGGTCTATTCTAACCACCAACTTCTTGAGCAGTGGTGGAGCGCTTAGCCATTGATGATGCCCAATCTTCTTTCCATGAAGATCACACCAAAATAAAATTCTATGGAACTCTTTCCCATAAATTCAAAGGAACTGTTTTTTGTTTGTTTGTTTGTTTTGTGATTGTAGTTGTGAAAGGGTATCATAGTGTGTTTTCATTTTCTGTTCCATCATGGCTAGTGACAGTAAAAGTTTTTCATGTGCATATAAGTCATTTGTACATATATATTTGACAAATGTAGATTCAGACTCTGCCCATTATTGTTAGATTCTCTTTTCATTGTTCAGTACTAATTATGCCTTGTATATTCTGGATATAAGTACCTTATCAGAAATATGATTTATCATACTTCCTCTCACTTTATGGATCACATTCTCATTTTCTGGATGAAGTCCCTGTATTACCAGAGTTTTTGTTTTGTTTTGTTTTTTAATATATGAAGTTCAATTTACCTTGTTTGTGTGTCACTTGTGACTTTTGATATATGACAAGTCAATACCTAACCCAAAGTCATGAAATATAACTCTTATGGTTTCTTGTCAGTATTTTAACTCTTTTATTTATTATATTTATTTTAACTCTTACATATGAATCATTAATTTGGACCATTCATTCATTTTGAGTTAACTTTTAGCTGTTGTGTGAAGCCAGAGTACAACTTTATTCTTTTACAAATAGATATTAAGTTGTCCCAGCATTAGTTTGTTCTATAGACTGCAGATGACATAGAATTTTATCTAGACTTTTAATTCTATTCATTAATCTGTATGCTTACTACTGTGGAAGTGTGATTACCATTGTGTTCTAAGAAGTTTGAAAATCTGTAATTGTGGTCTTCCAAATCTATTTTATTCAAGAGCAGCTTGACTTTAGAATCACCTTTCAATTTCCTGGAGGGAAATAAAGCAGTAAGAAATTATGATATAAATTATTTTGTATCTGTAGATGAAGTTTGAAATAATTTCTCTTTCAGCAGCATTAAGTCATCTAATGCATAAAGCATGGGATACCTTTTATTTATAAAAACCATATTTATTTGAGATGATGTTTTATAGTTTTCAATATGTAAGTCTTATAATTTGGGGCTAAATTTAATCCTAAAATGTTCATGCTTTTTGAGGCTATTGTAAATGGACTTGGTTTGTGCCCATCAAGTCAAAATCAGACTTTGAGGATATTATAAATCATGAGTATACTCAATGAAAAATGAATTGCTTTCCTAATTATTTACACTTGGGAATTCCTGGCATCTATTTTCACTTGTCTTTGGGTCTTTCAAAACAACTTCTATTTGCCACATATTCAAATAACCCACTTATTTTTAGTGCCAAATATTAATTTTGTAAGTGCCATTTTTCCTCTCTAGTTCACTGTTATAATTTTCCTGTTGTTTTCCTATGGGTTGTGGAAATATATATATAACGACATTTTTTTAAAGACCCTGGTTTTGCTCCCTCCACTCCCAGGAATCTCTTTAGTTGTCTTAATCAGTTATAGCATTCACTGTTATGTGGGCTATTTAATCATCTTAATAGGGTGCTAAAACTCAAAATCAGCAAATTAATCTCATTACTTCAATTTTAAGGACATCACAGGATAACATAAAATTTTTTTGATAACAGAAAATTAAGAGAACCTTATTCCAAACTTGCAATGCTAAGGACATCTGGATTTAAATATTTCTATTTTGTTGGCATAATAAATTTATTGAATCACAGCTTCTAAGGATGTAATATATAGACCAAAATCAAACTTAATTTGCTGGGGGATTCAATTTGCTGGGAATCTCTGAGGAAGATGAATTGCCCATAGTTTTACGCAATGAAGATTAGAAATGTAAGTAAGTATTAAAGAATAGGGCAGAGTCAAAAACCGGAGCCAATTCATTTTGGCATCTTCTATTAATAAGAGCAAAAACACAGATGTTTCAGCAATTAAAGTTTGATTATTGCTTTCTCAAAAAATTAGGAAAAAGACTAAATCAGAATTCTTAATTAAAGCAGCATATCTGAATAATAGCAATGGACTTTTCTAGCTGACTTCTATTATTTGCACCTTCTTTCAAGTAGAATGAAAGAAGAGAAACTTTGGACGACATTTACTAATCTGTGGGTGAGAAAGGAGCTCTGGGGAGCAGAGGGGTGTGAGGTCAGAGTTCAAATGTAGCAGCCCTCTTGCAAAGGAAAGGAGAGTCTCATTGCTCTGGTGAAGATGTGTGGTCTCCAAGTCTCTGGGTCCAGTTGCTAAGAGTTGGAATTGATTAGGCAGGATTGCCTGTGAAGATATGGGAAGAATGAGATAATAATGTATTTCACAAATGTTTCCTGATGTTACAAATAATTATGCTATGCGCATCCCTCCAGTTATTATATCAGGCCACATTTACAATATAGTAGACACTGAAAATGTAGTCAAGCAAGTTAGAATTTTTGAGGTATATTCTCATGAGTGAAATTATCTCAGAAGTATGAGAGATCAAAATTCTGTCCTCAAGTGTATACAAGGCAGAAGTAATGTAATAGGTCTCATTGGATGGTTGAATTGCTAATTCTTTTTTAGTAAATCTCTGCTTCACTCATTAATTATGACATGACATGACATATTATTACATGATATTGTATGGTATGATGACAATTCCAAAAATGACCAGTTGACAATGTGACAACACATAGTCTAAGTCATGATCCAACCCAGCATATAAAAACAAGAGAACTCGGCTTGGCGAGGTCAAGCATTAGGCTAGCAGTTTGCCAGGCACCATTGTGCAGTGGGTAGAGGAGCTTGCTCCCTTGGCTTGAACCCATGCTCCCTTTCATACCCACTCTGCGGCCTGAGGAATTCTTCTAAGCTCTCTAGGATTCAATTCCTTGCTATCAAATTCAGATAACAGTCATACTTATATGTTTAGATTATGTTTTACATAATTCCAAGAACACACGGAGTCGATCTCTGGAAAAGTGCTGTTGATCAGTGCCATGGACTTGGCCCCAGCTTAGGGCCCTCTGTCCACACTAGATCAAAACATTCTCCAGTCTTGCATCATCTTTATGTTGGATCATGGAACAGATCATTTAATTCATATGGCTCTCATTGATTGAAATAGATTCACAGTCCTTTGTTACTAGTCTGATTTCATCTGAAATCTCCACTGATGCCTGTTCAGTATCATAACAGCATGCAAGCCTCCACTGCTGGCTTGATCACTGATGGCTGCACATGAAGGACATTGACCTAGAATCAGACTCCAGTCTCCTGTATGGGAAACAAGTGTCCTACTCCTGCAACAGAACTGACTAATTATACTGACTTTGGGTGCTAATATTTTAATGGTACTGTCTACAGGGAATGGAGCTCTGGCTAATTTTGAAGTTCTCTGAATTCAAGGTTTGATTTCTTTTTCCTTGTTAGTTTCTATAGAGTGATAATCAAATATGACATTGTTTCTGTTCTAGATATTGTTTCTTATGCTAATTAAAGGCTGGTACAACAGTCAGTTGTACAAAATTCAGAAGTCAGACAGAGAGAGGGATGATTTTATCAAGGCCTAGAAAGATGGTGACGGTACACATTAACTGATTTGAAGACCAAGGTACAGCTTTCATCCCTCTAGGAGAATAGGACACTAAGTCAAGAAATTAAATCTTACTTCTTTAGTTAATACAATGTTCAGACTAGCAATGACAGTGTGAATGACTTTAGCTTTTTAAGTATTAGGCAGACTTCAGAAGTGCCTCAGATGAACTCTACATTGGGACAGACCTACTGTGCCACTCAAAGTGACTGTTTTTAACTTTTTGTGAATTGTGTACAGACTTACAGTTTAAATCTGTTTTCCAATCAACAGTACATACACATGGTGCTTTGTGACATTGATTTCAATCCCTATAATGTAGCAAAACATCCACTTCTCTCCCATGTTTCCTGTTGTCTCCATTCCTTCATCTTTGTTAATCCTTTCTGGCATCTGAACTTTCTCCTTGGGCAAATGCTGCCCTTTTGATCTCAAATCGTTTACTTTTTTCCCCTCTAAGGAGTGCATACACCCTTCTAGTGACAGATCCTACCCACCTGTCTATTGTTTGCTGAAAATTATGCGACGGTGTGGATTATGTGACTGGGGCCTATAGTTGTTTGTGGGGTACTACCAATCTCTATCAGGTCTGTAAAACTATTCTTTTTGAAAATATAATTGTTGCAAATTTTTCTTACATTCTGTGCATGGCATTCTAGAGTGATCCCTTTAAGAGGATCAGTATGGTAACAAGGCACCATCTAGTTCTTCAGGTCTGCTCTCGGGGTCATGGAGACTGAAGCTCATATGGTGGTCCATTAGCCTTTTAGACAAATGTTTTCATGCGTCATTTATTTCATTCTCGCTTCTTATTCTGAAAGGGAAGAAACCAAGGGTTGCATCTTACATAGCCACACAAGCTTTAAAGATCCTGGTCACTATTTATCAAAGCAGAATATAGAACATTTTCTTTGTGGATTATGTTGTCCCAATGAACTATACACCCTATATGCTATACTATATTTAGAGATATAGTTTCAACTTTTATAAATGCATATGTAGAGATATCCTCTGTCATATATATGCAGATATAATTCTATTCTTTCTCACATATCTGTTTATTTTGTTTCTGTATTCACTTATTGATCATTATTGCTATCTATTATTTCAATGTATATAATTGTATTTAATTTTGTGCTCCTCCCAGTGTCTTCCTTTGACTTGATCCTGTTTGCTCATTTTCACCCCTTATTGTCTATTGTCTTCTGTTTTGTTCAAGTTAAGGAATTCTTGTAGCATGGTGGGTTAAGAATCGGTATTCTGACACAGGACAGTGGTTTAAATTAACCAGAAGTCCCATGGAGAAAGATGACACTGTCTGCTCCTGTAAAGTTTTGCTGTCTCAGAAACCCTCAGGAACATTTTTCTTCTGTCATTTGGGGCTGTTAGGAGTCAGAAGGGACTTATTGGCAATGTGTTAGTATGAATTTATACTTCAGTTGTGACTTACCTGCTTCTTCTTCCAGTCCTTGCAATCATCAAAAACTAATGATTTTCTATGAAAACCTATTCTTGATTCTTTTTATAATAGTAAATGCACAAAAAGTAGTAATCTCACACAATATTTGTCCCTTTTGATTGACCAATATCACTAAACAAATTGTCTCCTAAGTTTAGCCATGTTGTGAATTGTTTTGCAGATTCATCAATGCTCCTTGGTGATTAATAATATTCCATTGTGTATGCATCAAGTTTTATATCTTCATTTATCTATCTCTGGGCATTTACATTGTTTTGTCGTCCCCCATTATTTTCATTAATTTTTCAATGAATATGGGCTTTTTTGTGTATGTGTGTGTATATATTTATGCATATGTAATTAATTTCTGCAGAATATATACCTAGTAGTGGGATCATATGATACTTCTTTTTCTAATATTTTAAGAAAACAACATTTTATTTTTCTCAGTGTTTTTCCAGTTTTCCAATTCCCAGAGCAGTATATAAGGGTTCCAGTATCTCCTTACCTTACTTGACTTTGTTGTTTTATGTTTGTATGGATAGTTTTATTTTTTCATAACTTTCCTGGTAATGCGGGTGAGAGATACTGCCTCATTATTTTATATGCATGTCTCTAATGGCTAATAAATAAGAAAAACAGAAAAGAATTGATGTGTTTGAATTTGGCAATAGTAAAGAATATTGAAAGTATCACACATTACCAGAAGAACAAACAAATCTTTCTTGGAAAGACTTCAAATAGAATGTTCCTTTGAAATAGTGTACATTGTTTCATGTACACTGGATATGCTGTCCGGGGAAAAATAAAAGTTATGTTTGGTAAAGTAGATGGTCAGGGAAAAGAGAAAGATATTCAACAAAATTGTTGACAACGTTGCTACAATAATAGACTCAAACAAAATAGTGAGTGGAATGAAGGCATGAGAGCAGTGTTTTGTTCTGTTGTGCACAGGGCACAGTGAGTCACTGCAGCTGCACAGCACCTAACAGCAGCAACAGCATTTGTGGCGGTCATGTGCTAATGTCAATTTCATAATTGAGATGTAGGGGTGGAGTCTAGCCTGTTAATCTGGAGACACCCATTGAGTAGCGAATGAGGTCTCTTTTTGGGCATGGCTTTCTCCTGAGACTTCTGGGAAATCTCATGGTATTTACCTTATAGAGAGGAGAGGCCATCTCCCCAGTTGTTGTGAGTCAGTCTCCGAGATGACAAAACTATGGACAAGACAGGATGACAGCATCTGAGAAGCTGAAGGAGCTGAGGAGAAACCACACAGTCTTACCCTGATGGAACCAGACCTCTGAAGCTGGAGAAGCCACATGGAGATCCCTGCCAGCACTGAGTTTCTTCTATCACCACTGGATGCTGTTGATGGACCTTGAACCCTGCAAACGAGGAGCCATGAGGGGACCCCTGCCAGCAAAGGGATTCTGCACCCACTGGTCTGTGCCTTCATGAGTCGGAAGGAGACAATATAGACTGGCATCAGGCATATGGGCTAATATCAGACTTAGGACCTTGAACAAGACGTGGTTGGGATGCTTTCTCAATGTCCCATTCCTCTTGTATATAATCCTTACCCTTATATGTGTCTATGAATTTGTTTCTGTAGTCTACCCAGACTAACATAGCATTAAAGGGTTATTTTTAAGATGAATTATTTATAGGAGGCTAGTTCAACACTTATCACAATACATGCATACATCCATTGTGTCAAATACATTTATACATTTGTTGCCCTCATCATTCTCAAAACATTTTCTTTCTACTTGGGCCCTTGATATCAACTCCTCATTTTTCTACTCCCTCTCTCTCCCTCTCTGCTTCTTGAATCCGTGATAATTTATAAATTATTATTATTCAGAAAATGCCTATTTAAAAGCATTTCTTTCCATATTTGTTGACCTTCTCAATGTCTTATGGTAAAGTATGTGTTTAAGTCTTCTATATATTTTACCAAGTAGTTCTTCATTTGATATTTGATTCACATTTTTTTCAATCTGTGTGCTCTCTTTTTAACTCTTTTGATTAACTATTTTGATGCTCATAAATATCTAATTTTAGGAGGTTCCCATCATCTAGTCTGTCTTCTGAGTTTCGATGTTTTATTTCATGTCACCCCAATATGCCAATTGATAAGACTATCAATGTGTCTTCCTGGAGGACAAATATCTCTGTCTGACAAATGACCTGTAGACGTTCCAGAAAAGCTCCTCAGAAATAATAGGGCAGTTAGTGTTATGACATGGCAACTACCTATTAACAGAAAAAACATGAGTGGGTTCCTACATTTTTTGAAAAGATTGAAAAAGCAATAATCAGAGACCTGCTAGTGTATAAGGAGAGGAAGTATCATAACTGTGTGCAATGAAATATGAGTATAATAGCATATGTCTTTAATGATAAAAGAGTGACCAATAAGCACTTACATTTTATTTAGTGTCCTCTCCATCAACAATAGGAATATGTATGATACATTTTAAAGAGTTACAGTAAAATGGAGTATTATTGTAAAACCATTTGAGCATCACACAAAAAATATACACAGTGTTCACTCTAAAACTTTACTCAGAGACACTCCTTCCTTGGGTATTCTTAATGGGAAGACTTAGTTGTTTCTGAAAGTAGTGGATGGTGAGATCAGAGAATATTGTCTCTTTTGTGGGGACATTTCCTTTAGGCAGAAGAGCTTAGAAAGCAGAATGCTGTTGTTAGTTGACATTGAGTTGATTTTGATTTATAGAAATACCACCTGACAGAGTAACCTGTCCCAAAAGGTTTTCTAGACTACAATATTCATGAGTACAAATTGCCCAGTCTATCTCCCATGGAACTCTCAGTAGACTGCAAATGCCAATGTTTCCCTTAGTGCCTGAATGCTTTATTGTTGGGTTATTAACCCTTCTAGGAAGCAGACTACAAAGCTACCTATGTAAAATAAAAGGATCATAGTTTTATCAATGATTATAATTGGAAAGGAATGGGAATTGTCATTCAAAATACTCTTGTAAAAGAATGTGCTAAGGGGTTTATGGCAGTGCTTTCAAAATACCGATAGGATAAGCAATTGCTGTTAGTTCTACTCAAGTCGGGTCCACCTCATGGTGACATATGTGAAACTGAAAGAAAGATTTCCTGGCCCTGTGCTGTATTCAAGATTATTGGTATTGACAGTTCCATGGGAACTAGACTGGGCAATTTGTACTCATGAATATTATAGCCTAGAAAGACTTTTGGGACAGTTTACTTTGTCAGGTGGAATTTCTATAAATCAAAATCAATTCAATGTCAACAAACAACAAAATTCTGCTATCTAAGCTCCGCTGACTAAAGGAAATATCCCCACAAAGGAGACACTAGTCTCTGATTTCACCAGCCACTACTTTCAAATGGGTCCTCACACTATGGCCTGTGGTCTGCATGTGGCCCACTGAGGACATTTATATGGCTGAGTGTTTTTGCATCTACTGCCTGTCCTTCTTAGCAGCTGACTCATCCTGGGCCCAGAGAGTGCATGTGTGAAATGTGCATTTTACTCTACAACTCCCCGTCTTCTCTACATCTCTGGAGTCTTACTTTCAGTCTCTGGTGTGATCAGACACACAAGTTTCCTGTGCAGAGCCTGCTGCTGTCTGAGGACTGAGGTAAGAACTAGTTAGGATTTTTTTTGAAGTTAGGAGGTCTAATTATTTTTTATTTTGCAGTTAGTAGGGCCCATTTTTTTGCAGCTAAGGGGAGAATTTTTTAATATAAATCTTATTGGGAGTTCTTACAGCTATTATAACATTAAAGACATCTTTTGTATTAAGCACACTTGTACACATGTTGCCACATTCATTTTCAAACATTTTCTACTGAGCCCCTGGCATAAGCTCCTCTTTCCCCCTTTCCTCTAATTCTTTTTTTTAAATTCCAGCTCCCCATATTTCCCTTTCCCCATCCTCCTCCCCCATGAACCCCTAATAATTTACAAATTGTAATTACTTCTTCATATCATACACTGCCTTTTTTTCAGAAGTTAGGAGGTTTTTTTTTTTTTTGCAGACAGGGGGCACCCATTTTGAAGTTAGGAGAACCTTTTTTTCTTAACTTAGTTTGGCAGTCATGTGCTTATGTTAATTTTATGATTGAAATATAGGAGTGGAGTCTAGCCTGCTAATCTGGAGATAGCCATTGAGTACCAATGAGGCCTCCATGTGGACATGGCCTTCTCCTGAGACTTCTCGGAAATCTCGCGATATTTCCTTTGTGAAGAGGAGAAGCTATCTTCCTCAGTTGTTGGGAGTGAGTCTCAGAGGCGATGAGTCACGGAAAAGACAAGATGGCAGCGTTTGAGAAGATGGAGGAGCCGGTGGAGAGACCACACGATTTTGCACTGATGGAGCCAGACCTCTGATGCTAGAGTGGCATGCTGTTGATGGACCATGAGCCCTGAAAGTGAGGAGCTATGGGGAGACCCCTGCCAGCGCCAGAATTCTGCATCCACTGGCCTGTGACTTCATGAGTCGGAAGGAGACTTTGTAGACTGATTTTGGGCATATAGGTTAATATTAGACTTACGACTTTGTACTGGACTGGATTGGGGTGCCTTCTTAGTGTCACCTTCCTTTTATATATAAACCCTTTCCTTATATCCATATGCGTGTCTATGAAATTTGTTCTTCTAGTCGACCTGGACTGAGACACTTGGTTACTTGGTTGGGGGTGCTTTCTAGGAGGGTTGCATCACAATGATAATGCAAGTAGTCAGCACTCAGAGCTAATGCAAATTGCTCAGAGGTAATGCAAGTGGTTAGCGCTCAGTATTAAGGCAAATTGCCATCAGTCTGTGTTAATGCAAACGGACAATGTTCAGTGTTATTGCATGAGGCCCCCAAAAAGGGAATCTGCCTAGGGCACCATGGAAACTTAATCAGACAGCCGAGGATTAGGGAACCCAATTTAATTTACCCCAAGAGCATTTATATTCTGATTGCCATTCAGTTGCTTATGATGTTGTATGTTGTATGCTGTGTAAGCCCAGGTTCACACTATTGCAATTTCTGAGCAGTGTGAGTTCAGCCATATTCTAGTATGGCTGAGCTCGCATTATTTTCAAAAGAAATAAGGCATATGTGTCTTTTTTTCCCCCCTGAAGTGGAATCTGATGGCATGGGTCTTTTCACCCATGTGATCAGATTCCTGTGCTAGTTCACAGATCCCATTGTGGTTTGCACAAGGTAGTGTGAACTGGATAGGTGGTGGAGGAACCAGCTCTGTAATCATGCTAGTTCCCACACCGCCACAGTGTGAGACTGAAGTAAAAGCCGAGTTCCATCAATATGGGCACTGGTGAGGTCAAAATGATGTGGACTGGCAAGGCTGCATTGATAAACACTGATCCGACTGCATTGATGGACAGTGCAGTATACATGTCTCTGTGTGGGCAAAGTTATTGCTGGTATATTAATAAGTTACTGCTGCTAATCCCTAGGAAACAATGATATCAAGAAAGAGAAAAATTGACTCAGAATGTAGAATATTCAAACAACAGTGGACTTATGATTACTTTCTCATGCAGTACAAGGATAACACTGTGTTTTATATGCCAGAATATAGTGTCTGTGTTCAAAGAATAAAATTTGTATCAATACTATCAAGCTCAATATAAAGATAATTTTGACTGTTGGGTCAGAGAAGTGAGAAAAGGAAATATTAAAACTGAAAAATACATTGACAACTCAGCAAAATACTTTTGTGAATCAGAAACAGCTAAATAGTTCATCACTGTGAGCAAGTTTCCAAGTTTCCAAGCGAATAGCATGCACTGGCAGACCATTCATTGAGAGAGAATTTGTTAAAGAATGTCTTCTTTCTGTTGCCAAAGAGATGTGTCCAGAGAAGGCCGATTTACTTAGTACAATGTGTCTTTCAGGACCTACAATTACAACGAAGGATTGAAGAAATGGGAGACAACTTGCATCAGTATTTGCAAAACTCCGCCAAAGCACTTTCCTGTTTTGCCTTGGCACTCAACCAAAGTGATGATGTTTGTGATTCTGCACAACTTCCAATTTTTATTCATGGGATGAATGACTAGTTCAAAGTCACAGAAGAGCTTGCTGCACTGCAAAGCATCAAAGGAACAACTACAGGTGAGGAAATCTATGAAAAGCTTTGCCAAACTGTGAACAGTTTGGAGCTGGACTGGGCTAACCTAATTAGTGTGACAATTGATGGTGCTCCTAGCCTGGTGGGGTCTAAGAAAGGAGTAATTGCTCACATCAACCAAGAGATAGACAAACATAACCATTCTCATCCAATAGTCAAACACTGCCTCATCCACCAAAAAGTGCTGTGTAGTAAATCACAGAAGTGAGACTCTGTAATGAAAATTGTGGTATCTTACGCTAACTTCATTAGAGCTAATGCACTAAACCACAGACAATTTCAGGAATTTCTGTCTGATCTAAATGTGGCCCATGAAGATGTTTTGTACCACACAGAAGTCTGTTGGCTGAGTCGAGGGAGATTTTTGAAACATTTCTATGACTTACTTCCACAGGTGACAGCTTTTCTGTTTTCAAAAAACAAAGAAGTACCAGAGCTCAACGATGCAGAATGGAAATGGCACCTTGCCTTTCTGACAGATGTAACAGAGCTACTCAACAGCTCAATGTCCAACTTTAAGGAAAGGGGAAGCTCATCTGTGATATGCAATCACTTGTGAAAGCATTTGAAGTACAATTAGGCTTCCTCATCAAACAAGTGAAAGAGAAGAATTTCTGCCCTCTCCCCCAATTCCAAATCTGTTTGCGGAAAACCCATTGGTTGCATTTCTAAACAAAATGTGTGGATTCACTGGAAAAGATGCAAAAGGATTTCCAATTTAAATTTAAAGAACTTCATCTCCCTGAATCGGACATACAGGTTTTCTGTAACCCATTTTCTATTGATATTGAAAATGTGAATACAATTCACCAAATGAAACTGGCTGAACTGCAGAATTGTGACTCTGACAGACTCATTCAAGTGAAGCAGCCTTCCTAGTTTCTATGCATCTCTCCCCTCTGAGACATAGCTTCATCTCAGGAACCATGCACTCAAAATGGCAACTATCATTGGCAGCACTTATGTCTGTGAACAGACTTTTTCCAGAATGAAACATCTGAAATCTCCAACCAGATCTAGACCAACTGATGCACACTTCCATCACTTGTTATGACTAGCAGTAACAAATATGGAACTGGACATTGACCATCTCATTAGCCAAAAACAGGCCCATGGTTCCCATTGAAATACTGCTAAGTTCGTTGTTCTAACTTTACTCATCTATTTTAAATATTGTATTTGTACCCATTTTGCTTTTTCTTTTACTTCAAAAAAAGATATGTGCAGTGTACATAGGAATTTACTCATAGTTTTTATTCATAGTCCAGCCCTCCAATGGTCTGAGGGACAGTGAACAGGCCCCCTGTATAAAAGTTTGAAAACAACTAATTCTTACCATTAATATCCCATGGAAGGAGTATCTATGGGTAAAGTTTGAGAGTGAACACAGTGTATTTGTGTGTGTGTATGATGCTCAAAAGTTTTTACAATAATCCTACATTTTAGTGTAACGCTCTTAAAATATATTACACATATTCCTATTGTTGTGGTCACTGTGGTAGTTTGACTTTCTTCCAACATAAAGGATTCATTTTCTAGCACTATATGAACCTTTGGAAATTGATGGCCTGGTATTTCTTTCTAGACTTAGTTTGGAAACACCACTGAATCTTGTTTACCATCAGTTACCCTCTTGATATTTGAAATCTCGCTGTGGTGCTTCCAGCATCACAGCAATATAGAAGGCATCATAGTATAATAAACTGACAGATGAGTGGTGAAAATAGGTATTGGCATATTTTGTTGGTTGGCTGATTTATAATGAAGATATTAAATTATTCATTCATATATTCCATTTTTCAGCAAACTGTCCACAATTCAGAGGCTTAAATCATTGACTATTATCTTCATCACTTTTGCCGTTGACTGAACTTAAATCTTTAGTTCTTGCTTAGATTTTCTTATGACTGGTGAGGACAGTGGACCCAAAGAACTAACAAGAGATAGATATATCAGATCTCTATACTTAGCGAAAGACGTCCCCAGTACATGCCATTATACAATAGGGATTTTTGAACTATTAAATCTTATGGAACCGTGGGTGTATATGAAATTACACGTGGTCAGAACACACATTAAGCAACAGATGCCTATATATGAAATCACCCTAAGGGAGGAGATGCAAATTCAGTTAATTTAAATTAGCACCAGGCACTATCAAAAACTCTATGGGGAACTCTCCAGAGTTGGTTATGTAGATATGGATGGATATATAGGGCCTTTAAATAATGATTATGGTAAACCAGGAAGCTATAGACTACACTTTGCATAACAAGTGGTGAAGGCTGAGAAAATGGCTCCAGTCACACAAATTACTATGTTGGAGTGCAAATTCTTGTGCTCTGAGTTGCAGAAGTATATGTGCTTCTGCATGTACATTTAGAAAGAAAAAAATTCATAATCTATGAATATTCAAGATGAAACCACCTTTATGCCAGTGCTGTGACCCAAAAGGAATTCTGGGGACACTGGCCTTCCAGGATTGTTAAGTTCTTAACATATGTAACAGGTCAGATGTTGACAGACCAAAGGCTCCACAAGAGAGGTGAGTGGGAACAATACCCCAGAGAAGAGGCACAAAAATGTTGCCAATATTTCCCCCCATAATGATAGTGAGAGATTTGATGAGAAATCATTGTAAAAAGCCATCCGTACAAAATCGTTTTATATAAAAAATAATGAGAACAGAACTAATTTAGTTAGCTAATTATCATATGCATTTCACACCAACCCAAAAGCAACCAGAAACTGTTTGGAGAACACCCTGCTGTTTCATCAAGCAGGGGATTTATGGGAACAAGCCCGGAATTGGCTTTTGCAGAAATGAATCCACCATCGTCAAAAGGTAATACTCACAAGGAGCTGCACTATGCAATGAAGTCCTCCCAGAATTTTGAGGCATAGGAGGATCTTTGTTTTCACCTCTTCCTAGTTGTCCTCCCAGAGGACTTGAAGTAGAAGATGAATTGCTTCACATAGAGAGTTCTCTTGCTTAATTCATCTCATTAGTTACAGAGGAAATTCTCAATATCTTTGGCCCCTTTTTTTGCCATGGGACCAAGAGTCACACAAAGTCTTGATCTATTCTTGCCAGGATATGAGGTTGGGAATTTGGAAACTTCTAAATATTACTTTTTAAGCCTACATACCTGAATATAGTTCATACCTAAATATAGTTCATGTGATTTTTACTTTTGCGTGACCATCAAAATTCAAGTTTCATTCATTTATCTTGTAAAGGCTCAAAGGGTCACTGTTATCTAAGTTAGATCACAGTCTACATTAGGTAATGAGAAAGATGAGTCAATGGTTATCTATTTTTAATGAACTCACATTAGAATACAGGGAACCAAACCCAAACCAACTGCTGTGGGGGAGATTCCAACTCTTGCTGACTCTATAGGATAGAGTAAAACTGTCCCACAGGCTTTCAGAGACTATAATTCTTTACACAGCACCAGTGGATGGGCCTGCTGAGTTTGCAATTAGTCTAATGTGTCAATCGTTAACCCTAGTAACAGAACAAAAACCAAAATAAAATCGAGGTATCATGCGATTGACTATAGCATGGCAGTAATATTAATACACCCTGATTAAGAGATTGTTGAAACAAGAGTTCAGGAGAACATGGCCTATAAACAACACAAACATAAACAATTAGCTAAACTTGGTATTTCTTTTAAACAGAAGATAAGTAGCATATAAGATATATAAAAATGACAACTCCTTTGCTTATTTGTAGTATATGTGAGGATGTTACAGGAGATGCAGTTAAACTGGCACTTTGGACTCCATGGACCAGCACCATCTGAAGCTTATTCATAGGGGTTTTAATCATTAACATTTGAAAATAGATCACAAGGTAATTCTTACAAGAACTCTTAGTTAATAATTGAAACTGCAACCATTTGCAGCACCCAGAAATTTCAGCCTTGAATTCACCCCAGAGAATCTGCATTTTGACAAAATCTCCAGTTTATTTGTATACCTTTTAAATATTAAGAAGTTTATGTTTTTGTTGTTAGATGTCTTCCAATCTACTCTAGTTTATTGACTTAGTGTGTGGAGTGGCAACATTCCATGGAGCTTTCAAAACTCTGATCTTTTGGAAGATCCCCAACCCTGTTTTCCTAGACACTTTAAAATAGTTTTAAACTGCTATCCTTTTAGCTAGCAACTTAGCACTTAACTCTAAAGATCTATCCTACCTAGGAACTCCTTGGGCATATAATAGCTGGTACATTAATTATGAATTGGTTGGCTAATCAAACAAAGTCTTAATATTCCAGGCAGACACAAATCAGTTAGAAAAAAATATGTTCAATTGAATCCGAAGATCTTTGAAATTATTATTTACTTGTCCTCTACAATAGAGAGATTGCCAAAAGGCCTAGAATTAGCAAGATTGTGATAGTGTTGGATTGCTGTTAGGTATGCAGAGAGATATTATTCTGTTAGTGTTTTCATAGGAAGAAAACACTTTGGTTTTGCTTCTTGTGGCTTGTCTCCATTCAAAATGGACCATGAAGGATCCATAGCCTCAGGTTAGTGCTGTTGTAGCAGAACCAAAGAAATAAAGATTTTGATTATAGATTTTTGTCTTTATAGATGGTATTTAAAAATATTCTTTTGGAAGTGTGTGTGTGTGTGTGTGTGTGTGTGTGTAAAATAGAGTAGAGAACTCAGGCAAATGGTGAGGAATTAGGAAGTATAAATAAAGAATCCAGAAAACACTAGGGTTATGTAAAAGCTTCCACTTTTAAAAATCCTCCTGGTTGCAAAAATTGATACTTTATATTAATAAAAAAATTGCTAATGCGCATATTAAAAATTTACCAGTATATTTAGGCATCAAAATATGGCTTCACTGAGTTAAAGAGGGCATTCATTTGAGACCCAGATGGTCATTAAATTGGATCTTGCCCTAAGTGGGCTGAATACATGGTAATATGCAGCAAATAAATAACATTGGCCCAAGTTTCTGGAAAGCCAGACCAAGTGCATGCAATACCGGGGCATTGAATCCTCAATTTTGAGGAGCACAACATGCTCCAGTGATTGCAGAGACTCCAGTGGGTGAGCCAGATCCCCCTCAAACACACTTGTAACCCAAGCATATATAGAATACTTAAAAGCTCAAGGTGTTTGAAGATGTAGCAGACAGCCATGCCAAGATCATTGAACTGTCGGTTGGCAGACAAAAATTGACTTACTGCATCAATATCCTTTATGCTGTATTGAGAGATGTACTTTTTTCCAGAAAACCTGAGACTGCTATTCTCAGTGAATGTTATTGGAATTTTTCCTTGAAAATCAACTTCCTTTATTTGTGTAGTGTCCAGTCATGAAAGTATTTATTCTGTATATGTAGTGGTCATGTGCTTATGTTAATTTAATGATTGAGATGTAGGGGTGGAGTCGAGCCTGTTAATCTGGAAATACCCATTGAGTAGCCAATGAGGCCTCTGTGTGGGGATGGCTTTCTCCTGATACATCTGGGAAATCTCATGATATTTCCCTCATGGAGATGAGAAGCTATCTCCCTAATTGTTGGGAGTTAGTCTCAGAGACAATGAACTACGGACAAGACAATATGGCAGCGTCTGAGGAGCTGAAGCCACACAGCCTTGCCCTGATGGAACCAGACCTCTGAAGTTGGAGAAGCCACCTGGAGACCCCTGCCAGCGCTGAGTTGCTTCTGCCACCACTGGATGCAGTTGGTGAACCCTGAACCCTGGAAGCGAGCAGCCAGGAGGGGAACCCTACCAGCACCAGGACTTTGCACCCACTGACCTGTGACTTCATGAGTCAGAAGGAGACATTATAGACTGGTATCGGACAGTTATGAGTTAATATCAGACTTGTGACTTTGTACTGGACTTGGTTGGGATGCTTTCTTCATGTCCTATTCCTCTTATATATAAACTGCACCCTTATATCCGTATGTGTGTCTATGAATTTGTTTATTGAGTCTACCGAGACTAACACAGTACAAGTGCATAATTCAGACACTATGATATGATGTTAGGCTACATTAGCCCCATGTCCCTCTCTCAACAAAGTTTTTAGAAATTAGTACCAGAGACTAACCAATGGCAATATTAAAGGAAGATCTTTATACCCCAGGAGATGGCGGCCATAAATCAATAAGGGATACTTTAAAGGAAGACAAATAAAGAAAAGAAAAAAATAAACAAAACCCAAAATCACAGATCCAAGAGTGGGTTTTGAGCTCACACTAAATCCTAGCTTTAATTTAAGAACAATGAGTTTTAACATCCTGACTGTGATTGATCCTCACCCTCAGGAAGGGAGCACAGAAGATAATGGGTGCGGTAAAAGGTGTTGTGAAGAAATTAGATGATTCCTAGATATCCGATTAAATAGCATCTGGGTGTTAAAGGTTTGTTTACATACAAGTAGCCATTTAAGTGAGATGTCAACTAAGCCCTGATGGAAGAAGCATACCAATATCACTGACTGAAGGATTGTATCAGCACCCGCTTGAATTTTTTTTGTTACTTTCTGTTTTCAATCTTGATATGTGACTTGGAAACCCAGGATTTGTGAGCTTATTGAGAAAACAAGAAGAATAAGGATCCCTGGGGGATACTGTGAAGGGGGGTTAGGTGCTGTAAGGGGAGCTGATGTCAAGAAGTTCAAGAAGGAAGAGAACGTTTTAAATTTGATTGAGGTAAAAATTGTGCAAATCTGACTGCTTGATGTGATTGAATTATGGAATAATATGATATCTCTGTTAGCTTGCATTAAAAATGTTTTTAGAAAAAATATAAATATAGTGAGTCCTGGTCGTTTTTCACCCAGCATCATTAGAGTACATTTTGCTGAAGTCAGAATGTTCCCTGTTCTCCCAGATGTCAGATAGAATATAAGCATGCTGATGGAAAGATTGAGTAGCCACTCAGTGCTAACCCAAAGATTGTCAGTAAAACTACCAGAAATATGTTTACTTGTGCTATATTGACTATGCAAGGGCATTGGATTCTATGTACTATAACAAATTGTGGATAGCTTTGGGAATAATGGTAATTCTAGAAGCTTCATTGTGCTCATGCAGAATATGTACATAGATGAAGAAGCAATTGTGTGAACACAACAAGGGAATACTGGTTTAAAAATCAAGAAAGGTATGTATCAGGGTTGCATCTTATCACCATATTTTTTCAATCTGTATATTTCAATCAAATATCAGAGTAACTGGATTAAAGGAGGAAGAATATGGTATCATGAATATGCAGAAGACACAAACTTGTTTGCTGAAATAATCCTATCCTATCCTCATGTTTCTCGTCCATAGGTTATTCATCGACCAGTTCTCCTTAAGAGATTGTCAAGATTGTTGGGCCTTTTTTCTCAGTCTATCTTAGCCTCTAAGCTCCACTGAAACCTAGTAAACATCATGGACACACACAAGTTCCATTGACAGGCAGGTGCATGAAGAGCACAAACCTGGCCTCCCACATGGAAGAGGAGCTCTCAGTGTTCCCTGAATCTCATGTCTGTTGCTTTTGAAATCTGTATTAAGTGTGGGTATGTTTTTTTTTTTGGGGGGGGCCTCACTGCCCTCAGGTGGTGGGAGTAGGAGGCCCAGCCTTGGCTCCGTGGAGCTGGAATTGAACCTCCCTCCCAGTGGGCCACAGTCCTGCTCACAACCCCTATGCTATCGGGGCTCAGCCCGGGTATGTTTTTTTTTTTTAACAGATTTTTTGACATATAATTCACATACCATAAACATCAATGGTTTATATGTATTAAAAATATTTGGGCAATCATCACCCTAACAAATTTCAGAACAAATACTTCAATTCTTATCAGCACTCCACTTCCTCTCAACATCTGCCATAACCCTCAAACTCCATTAAACTATACATCTAGTTATTCTCACAATAGGTTTAACTGTCCTATGAAGAAACCTGTGTGAAACAAACAAAACCAAGAGTGACAATTACCCAAATCAAAGCCTCTACAATGGAATGGAAAAATAATCTAGTCCATAATTAGGTTGGTTCACCACTTTAGAATCTGTGTAAAAATAAGGAGCTTGAAGATGAGTGAAATGATAAATTTATTTATTATTTCTTAGATAAACCCATGAATCTTTGTTCTTATATAATATTTTTCTTGCTTGATGTCAAAAAGATATCCATATAAGTTATATTCACTAAAATCATCTTCCTTATTTTTACCCACCTCCTCTTAATAATTGATAGATTCACACATTGGTTAAAGATCCTTATGTAAAGGTTGAATTTGGATTAATAGGGTAATTACTCTGTGGAAAATAACTATCAAATAATGTGAAGAACAGAGTTTTGAGAAGGTTCTTGGTTTGGCAAAGATTTGTGGTCTGAATTCCAAGCTTGAGAAATATTTTCCAGGTTTCTGATGAAATTTATACTTAAATATTCAATGACACCTTACAATTTCTTGGATATTTTTAAGAGTCAGGCTTAAACTCTCCAGGGACTCTATCACATTTCTCAAGATTTTCTGAGGTGGTTCAATTGTCACCTAGCCCTTGCTGATACTTCCAAGTGCAGCCTGCTGAAAATAAGAAGGCAGACTTCCTAATCCGCAGGCAGGAGAGAGGTTTGCTTCCTCTAATGTACATGCCTCTGTTCATTAGGGCAGCTGGCACACTCCATTGTGGTTACTGTGTTCATGTGTTTCTCATCCCTAATAAACTGTGAACAGACACTTTTTCTCAGCACTTTGATAACAGTGATAAAATATCTTCAAAATAAACAGGTCTTTTTTTTCAAATAGTTTCATTGGCAAGTAACTTAGATACCATATCATTCAATCATATCATGGAGAATTGTACAATCAGCCTCATGTCAATTTTAGAGCATTTGTCCCTCCACTACTCTAAATTGCCTTTAAGATGATTTATGCAACCACAATCCATTTTAATACTCTCTAACCCATGCTGTCTTCACCCAAGCCATGTGTTCACAGTGTCACCATTATATCTGTTATTATCACTATGCTTCCACTCCTCCTGTACTTTGAAACTAGGAAACACAGCAGAAAACAATAAAAAACAAAATCACACTGAACTGGTCAGGGTAAAAGGATAAGAGTGTGTAGACAAAAATAAGAAGGAAAAGATCACCAACAGTAATAAAAAACAGGGAAGAAATTCCTGACATGGAATCAATAAGAAAAACTTGTACCTCGAACAAATTAAAGTCATGCTTATAGGTTGGTCAACTCGACAAGTGTTGAGTTGGATTCAGCAAAATTGGGATTGCAATAGGGTTGACATGCTTGAACTATGGAATGGTATGACATATATGTTGCCTCTCAAATTCCAGAAAATTAATTTTAAGGAGATACAAATAGACAAGCAGGATATACTGAAGATAAAACATCTATGTACATCGAAATAATTCACCAAGAGAGTAATAAGAGAGCAGACAGACTGGGAAAATATCTTTAGCAATGAAATCAGATAAAGGCCTTATAACCAAAATCTACAATACCCTGATAGCTTCCAAAAAGAGGTAAACTAATTGCCCACTGAGGAGGTAAGCAAAGGAACAGAACAGAAGTTTGACAGAGGCAGAAATCAGAATAGCCAATAAATATATGACAATATGTTCCCAATCATTAGCCATAAGAAAAATGCAAATCAAAACAACAATGAGATATCACCTAACATACTCACGAATAGCCCAATTCAAAAAATTAGAAAGCAACATGTGTTGGAGAGGCTGTGGGGAGATAGGGACTCTTATCCACTGCTGGTGGACCTGTAGGTACGTACAGCCACTATGGAAATCAATTTGGAGATATAGAAAACAGGTGGAAATTGAACTACCATATGACCCCAAAATCCCTCTACTGAGCATATACCCGAAGAGGCAAGTAAGAATCCACGAACAGGCATCTGTGCCCAACTGTTCATCACAGCACAGTTTACAATTGCAAGGAGTTGGAAACAGTCCAAATTTCCATCAACTGATGAGTAGATTAAAAAGCTGTGGTACTACATACACTGAAATACTATGCATCGCTGAAAAGATGTGAAGCACTATGCATCACAAAAGATGTGAAGCACATATCTGCATGGGAAGAACTGTTGAAAATTATGCTAAGCAAAGTTAGCCAAGCCCATAAAGACATGTACAATGTGAATCTGCTGAGGTAAGCTTAATAATAATTTTAAAAAAGTGCAAAAGTGGTGTCGGGAAAAATCTCCAGTATACAGAAAATCCTTAGGGAAGGCCCAGGTAGTACAGCTGGGGCAAGACCAAATCCAGGGCTATATATAGTAGCCAACTGGAATGGGATGCACGGATATGGGAGGTCAGATGGTGTTAAGTGGAGAGGGAATAGGGTATTAACCCACCCAACGGGAGTGGATATTTTTATATCTCCACAGGAAAACAGGAAACAAACTTAAATAAGGTGTTCCCAGAAGTGAGTGGCATGAAGCAATGGAACTGAGAACCAGTGGAGAGGTCTGAGAGAAAACTCCAATTCCAACTACAGGGGCACCCGCCTCTCTCTACAGGGGAGTTTGCCTTGGAGATCAGCACCAAAGCTGCAGCTTGTGGAGCGAGATATACCTGGCCAGAGTACATGAGACTAAATGAAGGCGGAGGAAGATAGAATGAAGTACATACTGGCCCACCAAGCCTTCAGGATGATATTCTCTCTCAGAACCGCCGATACAAAGAGAGGACCATATGGCTGGCCCCAATATGTAATACAACTACCCTCACTGACCCAAGACATTTTGGGGTCAAAAATGGAGAAAAAGAGTCAAGATTACACCCTGTCAGACCCAATCACATTAAAAAAACTAATGGTATGCAACAGCACATGGAGCTCCAGGCCGAGCACAAAAGATATACTTTGTGACCAGAGTGTGGCACCCCATCCCACTCAACAAGGAGACACTCCTGGAGGTCAACAGATAGACCTTAAACTATTTGTAGGTTTTTATATTGTTATCATTATTATATTTTTGCATGTATGTCTACATGTTGGATATTGGGGTCTTTTGTTGATGTTTTCATTGTTTTCTTTTCTTTAGTTGCTTCATTATGGGATGCCCCTTTTTTGAGCATGTTATTTTCTCTACAGGTCTATATGCATGGGGTGGGCTGGATGGGATCTCTGGGGGTGGGGACGACTGGACTGATGGTACCAGGGTAAATGGGGGGAGGGGAAGCTATTGGCTGATTCAGGGATGGGGGAGTAGCATGTGGTTCAGGGTCGGTGGCAGGGTGGGTGTTGAAGGTCTGTTAGGGATTGATTAAAGCTAATGTAGCAGAGAGAAAATATTGAAACCCAAATAGAGGTTGAGCATGATGGTGAGACAGGAAGAGGTATAGGGAAATAGGGAAAAAGAACTGGGGAGGAAGGGGTGTTTATAGAGGTTAGATACAGGCATATACATAGGTGCATATATTCATATGATGATGGGGAAATAGATCAATATGCATATATTTATAGCCTTAGAATTAGGACAGCAGATGGGCATTGGACTTCCATCAGGTACTTCCTCAGTGTAAGAACATTTTGTTCTATTAAATTGGTATTCCATGATGCGCAGCTCCCTGACATGATCACAGAAAAAAAAATGTGTGCACAAGCAAATATGGTGCAGAAAACTGATGGTGCCTGGCTATCAAAACATGTAGCATGTAGGGTCTTAGAGCCTTGAAAGTAAACAAGTGGTCATCTAGCTCAGAAGCAACAAAGCCCACATGGAAGAAGCACACGAGCTTATGGGACCAAGAGAGGCCAAAGGGATCAATTATCAGGTTTCAAGAACTAATAAAACTATATACTCACTTTCCTGATATAATTGCTGATGACAAATATGTCCATAAGCAAATGTGGTGAAGAAAGCTGATGGTGCCTGGCTATCAAAGATGTGTGTCTGGGATCTTAAAGACTTGAAGGTAAATAAGTGACTATCTAGTTAAGAAGCAAGCCCACATGGAAGAAGCACAACAGGCTGTGTGACCACAAGGTGTCAAAGGGATCCAGTATCAAACATCAAAGACCTAAAAATTATATCATTATAAATGAGGTGGAGTTCAGATTGGGGACCCAAAGCCCATTAATAAGTGAAGGGACATCTTCTTACAGAGGGGTTGCAGTGAGGAGATAAGCCAGTATAGTGTAGTAGCAATGAAATGTGCAACTTTCCTCTGGTTCTCAAATGCTTCCTCACACCGACTATCATTATCCCAATTCTACGAGACAGATTTGGCTATAACAGGGAATGTACATTGGAGTTGGAAATGTGGGAATTTAGAATAGATAATTCCTTGAGACTAGTGGGGAGTGGTGACTCTGGGAAGGTGGAGGGGTGGTGGAGTAGAAAGGGAGAACAAATTTCTGTGATCTACATGTGACTACCCCTCTGGGGTGCTGACAATGGGGTGGGGGGGTGAGTGAAGTGACACATTGGACAGTGTAAGATATGAAGAGGTAATAACAATTTGTAAATTATTGGAAGTTCATGGGGGTGGGGAAGGGGAAATATGGGAAGTTGGAATTTAAAGAAAACTAGAGGAAAGAGGAGCTTATGGTGGAGGGTTTCAAGTAGAAAATGTTTGTAGATGAATGTGGCAACGTGTACAAGTATGCTTAATATGAATGATTTATTGAATGCTGTAAGAGTCCCCAATAAAATCTATATTTTAAAAAGCTAATTAAAAATTAATTTTATGTGAATAAAGGCATACACCCCGGAATGGGTTTGGGACTCACACAATATCAGCCCCAATCTTAAGATCATTTCTTACACCAAAGTCCTGCTCAAGACTCACCTTCATGAAATGATCACTGAAAAGAAGTGTGCGATAGCAAAGTATGGTGAAGAAAGCAGATAGTGCCCAGCTATCCATCAGAATAATGTCTGGAGTTTAAAGGCGTGTGCTCAAGAAATCAACTAAGTCCACACTAAAGAAACATACCAGCTTGTGTGATTCAAAATTGACAATTGTGAAACTTGAACATGGTGAGTAGATAAACTTCACAGCAAAAAATATGAATACCCAATTTGTGGAGGGATGGTGTCCAAAATCCATCTGCAGAATAGCTGGCCATTCCTTAGTTCAATCATGTAAAACATAGTTGTATAATTTCCTGTGTACTCATCCATATTTTCCAAAGCAAAATTTTTCTTCCTGGACATCTTGTCATCATTTCCCTCTTGCCTCCCCTATCTCTTAAGAACCACTTCCCCCAATGCTCTTATTTTATTTTCTTTCTCTATATGCTTTTTACCATTGAGTGTAATATTAAATACTGTTTTTCATATATGACTTTTATTGTATTTAGGAGTTTCCCTTCTAATCCTATCTTTATGAACATCTTTTCTTGGGAATGTGTTTTGAATGTTATCAAATGCTTTTTCACCATCAATTGGTATGATTACATAGTTCTTGTCCTTTTCTTGTTAATGTGGTAGATTGCTTTGAGTGTTTTTCGAATGTTGAATCATCTCCGCATCCCTGGTATTAATCCAACTTGGTCATGATGCATTATATGTTTGATATGCTGTTGTATTCTATTTTCCAGTATCTTGTTTATGACTTTTGTATCTTTTTTTTGTTTTTTTTTGACTTTTGTATCTTTATTCATGAGAGATACTGGTATTTAGTACTCGATATTTGTGGGGTCTTTGCCAGTTTTTGGTGTGAGGATTATGCTTGCTTCACAGAATGAGTTTGGGAATTTGCTATCCCTTTCTATGTTCTGAAAGAGCTTGTGTAGGATAGGGGGTAACACTTCTATGAATGGCTGATCGAATTCTTCTGTGAAGTCATCTGGATCCGGGCATTTTTTTAGTTGGGAAAATGGTCTTGTTGACCTTGTCTATTTCTTTTTTTGCTGTGTCTGTTCAAGTCAATGTCCATCAACATGAAGAGAGAGTGATTTCTCAAGTATTTGTCCATCTTTTCCAAATTTTTGAATTTGTTGGAATGCAGTCTTTCATAGTATGGTGTAATTGATCTTTTTATTTCTTTAGGGTCTGGGGTAATTCACTCTTGACCTCTTAATTCTAGTTATTGATGCCTGGTCCTTATTTCCTTTGTTAAGTATATTAATGGTTTGTCAATTTTGTTGATCCTTTCAAACTACCAGCTTTTTGTTCTATTCATTCTTTCCACTGATGCTGCTTTCCAATTCATTTATCTCCAATGTAATTTATCAATTATAAGGGATATTTAAAATTTATTTTCTTTTTCTGTGAGATGGATTATCTTCTTGGCTCTGTTCTAGCTGCTGAAGGTACTGAGTCATGGTGCTAACCATACTTCTCTTTGTTCATGTGTTAATTTATTGCAAAAGCAACTTCTGATAACTGCCTTTGTTGTGTCTCATAGATTGTGGTATGTTGAAATTGTCATTCTTATTAGTTTCTAAGAGCTACTTAATCATCTCTCTAGTTTGGGTTAGTATCTAATATCCTTTGGTGTGTTATTAAGTCCTAAGTGTGTTATTAAGTCTCTGGGTGTTTGTCTTTGCTTACTTTGTTCCAAATTTATGGCATTGTGGTCAGAGAAGGTGGTCTGAATAACCATGTGGTAGTTACATAATCTGGTGTCAATTTGAGAGAATTATGAGTGAAGGGGATGGAATCTGGCCTGTCAATGAAGATATTCCCAGTGAGACCTCTGTGTGGACATGACCCTCTCTTGAAAATTCTGGGAAACTCTTGCATTTTTCTTCTTGGAGGCAGGAGACCTACTCTGTCTCTGCTCATTACCTGAGAGATGCTCTACTGACAAGAGAGGTAGTACCGTGTTGATAGCAACGAGAGTCCTGGACCTGGAGATGCCATGGGTAGACCCACTCCAGTGCTGAGATGCTTACAATGCCACTGGATAGAGAAGACTTCCAACCCACTGGCCTGTGATCTTCCTACATTCCGCATCATTGCATGGGTTTCATGTGTCTGAAGAGAACTTTATAGATTGCTATTAGACATATAGGCTAATATCAGACCTAGGCACTTGATCGGGACTGGATTGGAATGTTTTCTTAATATTCAATTGTTCTTGTATATAAATCACTTTCTTATACACATTTGAGTCTCTATAAATTTGTTTCTCTACTCTACCCAGACTAACACAGACCTGTATGTGTTTGAATATTCCTGAACATGCCTGGTGTCCCAACATGTGGTTTATTTTGAGTGTTAGTCGTGTGCATTGGAGAATATGTGTTTTTTTTTCTCTTTTTTTGTTGGTTGAAGAGCTCCAAGAAATGTTTATTGGTCAAGTTGTTTAATTGTGTTTTATAAGTCTTTAGTTTCTTTATTGAGTTTCTTACCTGTTGATCTTTCTTTGAGATGTGTGTATTAAAATTACCTACTACAATGGTTCTGGTTCATCCAGTGATTTCTCTTTTCATCTCTTTAAGAATTTGGTTTACAAATTTTGAGGGTCTTTCTTTGGACACATATGTTAATTATGCTTATGGGTTCTAAGTTTACTGATCCCTTGAGCACTATGTCACAATCATTCTTATCTCTTTATGATGTCCTGTACTTTTGAGGTCTATTTTGTCCAAAATTAATAATGCCACCCCTGCTTTTTTTTTTTTAATGCCATTTTCTTGGTAATTTTTTGCCATCTTTTGATTTTCAGTCTAATTTTTTCTGTTTGAGATGAATCACTTGAAGGTATCAGAATGGCGGATTTTTGTCCTTTACTCCATTCTGCTACTCTTTGTCTTTCAACCCATGCCAAACAATTCACATTCAGTATAATTAAGTCTAAATGTAGATTTGTTGCTGCCATCTTGCACTATTTGTGGTTTGTATTTTACTTTCCTATTCTTTCTATGATGATATGTGTGAGACGTGTTTTTTTCTTCTCTTTGTATCTTCATTGGATCTGTAATGTTTTGAGTACTGCTTTCCTTATATTTGTTTTCGGATGGTTTTACACCCTATGGTGGTCTCATATTTGAGGACTGCAGTTTTTGGTTTTTGGTTCATAAAGAATTGGAAAGTATTTTTTGTAATGCTGGTTTTGTTTTTATGAATTCTCTAAATTCTTCCTTTTTCAAGAAAATATTAATATCTTCTTCAAATTTGATGAAGAACTTTGCAGTATAAAAGGCTCTTGGGTTGCAGTTATTGTCCTCCAGCTTTCAGAACACATTGCTCCAGTTTCTTCTATCCTGCACAGTCTGCAGAGAGGTCTGAGCTTATGTTTACCTGCTTATCTTGATCCAGGACTATTTTCTTCTCTCTAGTTCCTCTCATGATTTTTACCTCTTCCTTGAAAATGGATAGTCTGACTACTATACGTCTTTATGTGTTGTTTAGAGGTTTAGTCTACTGGGTGTTCTCTCTGCTTCCTCAATGGTTATTGTCTTCTCTCTTGTGGTATTGGAGAAATTTTCTTCCAAGAATTCCCTTACGATTTTAAGTGTAGGGTTATTTCTATATTACTTCTCTAGAACCTCACTAATTAAAAAAAATGTTTAATTCATAGAGCCCCACATCTTCTTCAGGCTTTCTTCAGATTCCTTTGCTTTTTTGCTTGAGTGTTTATCTCAGACTGAGTTCTGTCTGGTTACCTTCAAGATTGCTGATGTGGTTCTCCATCTATGTCACTCTATTATCAACATCTTGTACCTTTTAATCTTTTTCTGCCATGTTATAACTTAACCCCTGAAATTACCTTTGGTGTGAGGATTGTAGTATTTCTATCTTTTCATTTGTTTGGAGGATTGATCCCCTAATATCCTGAATGGCATTAAATAATATTCTCAAGCATTCTTTCACTGGCAGGTCAATGGCTGTTTCTTGTATGTAAACCATCATGTTTAGGTCATCTTCAGTAATTGACTTTGTTTCTCTAGATTCTTTACAGCAGATTCAGATTTAGCTGTTCTTGTATGGCATATGGTTGGGCTGATGATGGAGAGTTATCTTCTAGAATATATATAGGGGACTTTTTAGATTGGGGAAGTATCAGATGGGTGCTGGAGAAAGCATATTGTGCATAGCTGAGGAGGAAGAATCATTTGGGTACGGGGTAGTCATTAGATTTGAGGTGCTCTGGAGTAGGTTTTAAGTGGGGATGTTAATCATGGGAAGCCTTCCCTTAAGTGTAGTACTTTTTAATGAATTAGAAGAGAGAGAAATACTATTTTACTTGTTAAGTTAAAGGAGGTTGTGTGCTGCTGAGGTGGAGAAAATGGGTTCTGTGTGTTATCATGAATGGGGTAAGAGAGAAATAAAATGGATCTACCAGGGATCCTTATGGACCCTGTGTTTTATTTAGTAAGAGTGCATTCTTTATTGTGCTTATAACAGCGAGTTTCCGTGCAACTCATATCTATCTTTTCCTCATGTGTTGTCCTAGGTGAAAATGTGCTATTATAGTGATGCCTCAAACAAAAGGGGCTTCCATTCAGAAGGTGAACAGGCTAGAGTCTGGGCACCATTTTTTTGGGGGGAGCACCATTTTTAAAGGCTACCTGGACTGTGGCGGGAACGTTACTGGGCACCCAGATATCCTGGGTTTCATTTCTTCTAGCAGGGTGAGGAACATTGTGATTCCTTTCTCAAAACAAGATGGCCGCATCTCTACTGACCTAGTTGTGGTGGATTTCAAGTGTTCCTGTTTCCCAACACTGAGACTCTCTCCAATTGGCAGGATCTATTTATCTGCAAGGGGGAGTTTGATCTTGGCTAGGGGTTATGGGAGCTCTCTTCCCTCGAAGACCACAGTTGTTCCAGCACTCCATGTCCAAATGTCTGTGCAGGTGTTTGGGGGTGTCCCTGTGCTTTGAACATCCCCAGTCATTTCCCCATGCTGGTGAGCCACAGATGGAGGGCTGGAAGTGAGGGAGAGGAGAAAAAGAAAAGAAATAAAAAGTGTGGAGATGCCACTGCACCTGCAAGGAAAGGAAAGAGCAGGTGGATGTTGTTAATATGAACACGCATGGGTCGAGCACAGCTGCACTCTATACGTTTACCGACCAAGGAGAAGTCTGAGGTGCTGCCATGACCACTCTCACTTGCAGCCCCACAACATGACTGTCTGAAAATCTGCGATGCCCCAGTGAACTGCTCACACGGGTTATCCTATATCATTGCCATCTTTGAGCAAAACTCCTAAGAGTTAATAGTTTAGAACCACCATAATGCCACAGGCACTATGCTGGCATCTACTAGGTATACTTCATATTTAAGAAAACAAAAGCATTTGTTCAAGAACCAATGACTAGTAAGTGGCAGACCTGGAATTCAAACTCAGGACCCACTGACTCTGTAACCTCTGGTTTTGTAACACACTGCTTATCCCATGCTATTTCTGTTGTTAGGTCCTGTTGAGTTGGATCCAAATCATAACGGCCCTATGAATCACAGATGGTAAGAACACCTGGCCCTGTGCTACACCCACAATTGTGGCTTTGTTCAAGTTCAGTATTACAACCATGTGTCATTCTACCGGGTCCAAGGTCTTCCTTTTTTTTTTTGCTGCCCCTGTACTTTACCAAGGATGATGTCATTTTCCAAAAACTGGTCTCTCCTACTTACATGTCCAGTGCCTTTAAAGGAGTTTTCCTGTTCCTTAGATAACTGCTTGTTCTCTTGATAGTGGATGGCACTTTCACAATTTTAATATGACTTTCCTGGAGGAAGAGTCCTTGGAGGTTTGGTGGATTATGTACTGTGATGTTGATCACAAGGTCAGCAGTTTGAAATCATCAGCCATCATGAGCAAGAAAGATGAGCCTTTCTAGTCCTGAAAAGAGCTGTAATCTCTGAAAATCAGAGCGGTAGTTCTACCTGGATCACTATGAATTGGAATTGATTCAATGTTACCGAATATTTTTGTTTTGATTTTTTTGTTTTTAATCCTATAGTGGGTACCTAATACTCAATAGGTCTTATGTTCATTGCCCTGAAGGAGAACATTTACCAAACAATAAGTGCCAATATTTCTTTAGCATTATCTCAAACTCAGAGTCTTCAGGAAACAACCTTACTTCTGTGTGGAGCTTTCCTGTGAGGAAGATAGTGCACAGGATGGTCCTGGTATCGTCTACCTATGTCTGTGTAAAGCTAACTGGGATTTCCCTAAGTTCACACTTTTACTACCTGTATTACTGGGTTTTAGATTTCTCTTCCCTGGAGACTATGCACAATGCATTTTATAAGAGATCCATTTCCATCTACCTTAATATCTTCAGCTCCATTATCTACTGTGCTGATGCATATGAAACATATGAGAGGACAGAAAATTTCATAAAAATGCAATTAAATGATAAAAATGCATACATACAAATTTTATTTCTCAACATAAACTTCATCAAAAGCAAGACACTTATGTAAGCTATGATAGCAGCAATATAATCCAACCCTAAAGAATTTAGCGTACTGGGAATATAACCATGTCAATGTAGTCTTTTGTAGATTATTAACTAAAGAAAAATAGATGACTTCCAAAGGGTTTTTTTTTTTATTGTTTGTCTTGTTTTGTTTAAGAAGAAAATAGGGGGGAGTTAAATCAGTAATGTAAAGTGGATTCCTAAAGATAACTCATGGAAGCGCTTGTAAAATTGTCATTGATTAGACGAATGAACAGGATTTTTGTGGTAGATAAGGATTGGCAGGAAAAAAAATTTCCAGGGTGTTTTTCCTTTAAAGATTTGGCATAATGATAAGTCTTAGTAAGGGAAAATTATTTGGCTTAATTTTTCAAAATATTGAGCCTGAGCCCCGGTGGCATAAATGGTTGAGTGCGGGACTGTGGCCTGCCGGCTTGGTGGTTCAAATCCAGGGGCGGCTCTCAGGTGCAGCGCTGGGTAGCTCCCATGACCACCAGAGGGCAGTGATGCCCCCCTCAAAAAAACAAAAAAGACAAAGCATAAAAAAATTTCAAAATATTATCATAATAAGCAGATATTATCATTGGAGTTCATGAAAGTCAAACAGAAAATAAGACCTTTGTGCTATGACTAGACCATTTCCACCTCTTGATAATTATTGCTTTGATGGTGTTTTAGTAAATCCATAGTTTTTTGCTGTTAAAATTTCCCCAAGAAACATTTGAGGTTCTTGATCTCACTTATTTAACATTTTTAAGCTCAGTTCTTGTCTGCAGTTCATCTGGGTCTAAGAGTCTGGGCACACTTAGAAAGTTTTCTTCACTTTAGTTTTTCAGCCAGAATTGTGTAAACTGAGATATTATAGTGTTAACTGTTGTTTCTTCTTGCAATCATATGCCTTCTTTAACTAAGACTGAAGAGTTTTTGTTGTGTTTTGCTTTGTTTTTCAAATCTTAATGTCAATGGTCTGCCTTTATGATATTTATCTCCAACACCATTTTGCCTCATCTTAAGATTATTTAACCATTTGTAAATTTCTCATTTTCTGGGGGTGACTCCATAAACTTTTCTTACAGCGTCAGTGATTTAACAATTCTTTTACACAATTTTCACCATGATTCTTGTTCTTGCTGCAATTTCAGCAGAATTTAAGTTGCCATGATTCGGGCTCTTTTCAAATATATTTCATAACATTCCTACTATCTCAAACTAAATCCACACACATTTTTTAGTTTATTTTAGTCATTTAAAGATCCATGCATACATATTATAATGACGAAAATTTTGAAGACAGCCTCATAGAAAGAATATGACCATACATCTGGCATGGAAAAATTTATATTGCCATCCCATATAACAACATGCCTGCTATACACCCCCATTGGTTCTCTCCAAAGTTCTGTCAGAGAAGTAGTTGGATACTGCTCGGGACACCTCCTGCCTTTATCTCATTCTACATGCCAGGCAAATTGCACAAACTTCCTGTACATCAGTTTTCTTATATTTACAAATAAGACTATAATAAACTCTGATTTTTATTATAATTGCTTGTTTTTAGGTTTTTACTGGGCATTTTTTAAAAGAAGACTGTCATGCCCTTCTTCATATGTCTGTCTTTGTTTGCAAGTTCCATTTAAATTTTTCTAATATAAGTGACTCTGCTGTCATTTGCAATAGTTTGAGAGTCAGGATAATCTACATGATGGAATGCCAGGAAAAAAATGAGATATAGGAAAAAACATACATTATTTTTCTTGCCTCTTTTATTATTTATGGAATCATTAGTCTACCTAGACAATAAGAAAAATCAAATTGGAAGCTATTGAACAATATATTGTAATACTGTACAGAAATTCATTTGAAGTCCTTATGAAATAATTATTTTCTAAGAAAAAGAAAACAAAACTTGGTATTTTGAGGCTAAGTATACTACTAAAGTCTTGTCTTCTAGAATATTTTCTACCTCCTCTATTTTAACTTGGGGCCCTATAGGATATGCGGTCATATAAATGAGAAGTATATGAGACTTAAAATAACAATATTTTGTCTAAGCTAAAGTAGTTATTTTAAGCATTTTAGCATATATTCAATGCACTTCTAGCAATAATATTTCCAGTTTTAACTCCACAGATGGTTGAGGTAGAATCCTGTCACTCTGTGCCAGGAATGGAGAATATGACTCAAAACAAAGTCAATTATGTAGCCCAATTGAAATAAATAAATATTATAGATTGAATTTTGTTCCCCCAAATATGTGGCCTAAATCATAATTTCTATCACTGTAGTTATAATTCCATTTTTGAAGGATTTGCTTTTTTTATGGATTCATCTTAGGTGTGACTTGAGTCAATTTCTCACAAGAGATACAAGAAGTGAATGAAAGAAGCAATATGGGGCAAGATAGATACTAAGTCAAAGGAAGGATTCCAATTTACAAGAAATTAGAAGCTGGAGAGAAAAGAACCTATACCTAGATCCCAAAAGAGAATGCTTTCCTTTAGAGATGAAGCAGTGAATTCTGACTTTACCCTTCTAAACTATGTTAAAATAAGCTTCCGTTTGTTTAATCTATCACTTAGCATTTCTGTTAGAGGAGCACTACACAACTAGAATATAATTTGGAGGTGGGTGCTACCAAAATTGGAAAGTGGATTAGGAATTTGGCAATGGTTAGAAACTTCAGAGCTTTAGGTTACCTAGCAGTGAAAGCTGGTATTGCTTCAGTGAGACTATTGATGGAATTATAGATATAAAAGTTAACTCTTCAGAGGGTTCACAAGGAAGTGAAGAGAACCAGAAAGTCCCTATTGTCTGCAAGAATATACATAAGGTGCCAACAACAGACTGCTGATATAATTGTAAACATTAATGTGTTTCTGGTGAAGCTTTAAAAGAAAATTATGAACCTGTGTTTAGATAATGGTGAAAAGATAGTGGTTTTGTGATAAAGATCTTTTCTGAATTATACTCAAATGTATCATGCAAGGTAGAAATTATAGGCAATGAACTTAGATATTTGTCCTGAGATTTCTATGTAATATATTAAAGGACTCGAGCGATTTCTCTTTGCTGCTTTTAGTAAAATGCAAAAGAAAAGAGATAGACTTAAGTATGAATTGTGCAAAATATATAAAAAATTAAAATCTTTGGAGTATTCTGTTATACAACCTAAAGACATATGTTCCAGAATCTAACCAAGGAGATGGCCACACAATACTGTGTGGAAATTAAGTCTGTGACTAATGGTTGTAATCAAGTAGCAGAACAGAAAACCTATCACTTTGGACTAAAGCAAATACACTTCAGATAAAAAGAAAGAAAAGTTCCCCTCTCTTGAAATTACTCCATGAGGAAGCAGGCTAAGGAATGCCATCTGTTGTCCTTTAATAAAAATAGAGGGCTATCTCTGACAAAACTTAGAAATCAGCACAAATGTTGGATGGATCATGGGCAGAAGGGTGTGTCTGTGTTTCCAAAGGTGGAGGTACAACTTCCTGGATTTCAAAGCAATAGATCTTCACTCATTCAGTTTAGGATGGTGGAGCTTCCATTCACAAACAAGGGAGCTAGAGTTGCTACAAAAAGTTGAGGTATCAGGATTTCCATGCCTGAGGGGCAGAAGAAAAGGACCTACTAAGGTAGGTTTCCACTCAGATGAGTTAGTATAATGGGGCCCCCCAAAGTTGACAGAGCAGATCTGGAAGGTAGAGCTGAAACCCAGGGCTGAGATACGTGAATCCAGAATCCAGAAAGCATCACCAGCATTCAGAGTCTGGAGGGTGAGGCTCATGCACAGTGGATTTATTTTCAAGCCTTAGGAGAAAAACAAGTTCACTGCCCTCAAGTCAAGGCTGACTCAGAGCAACTCCTTGTGGTTTTCTGAGACTGTTACCTTTTATGAGGGTAGAAAGGCCAGGCTTCCCTCAGAGCTGTTGGTGTTTTGAACTGTTGATCATAGCCCAATATGTAGCCACTACAATAGCAAGCCCTAAGAGTTCAGGTACATTGTTCTACTGGGCTTTGAATTTGTTTGGAATGTTTACCTTCAAAATACTCCACCATTGTATTGTGGGGACAAATAATTTGAAATCTAAATATCAAAGATGAAAGAAAATTTTACACTGGGCAGATATAAGCCTAAATTGTCATGACTCAGACAAGATTTGGATGCAAGGTTGATTTGAGACTTTTGAAAAACATAATGTTGAATGAATGTGTTTTGAATGTGACAGGATATAAAATTTTGTGGGCCAACATATCAAATGTTTTTTTATTGAATTGTGCCTCCCCAAATATGCATTGTAAATCCTATGGTCAAATCCCATTTGCTAAGTTCATGAAACACAATTAGTGTTGGGTATTTCTTAATTCTCTCTTTTACACAATATAAAAGGAACACATTAAGCAAGCAGAGATGGGGCAAGGTAGATATCTGGACACATGAAAATCTCCAAGGACCAGGAAATAGAAACCAAAGAGCCAATGATCTCCCCAGAGCCTACATAGACATGGAGTGGCTATGGAGAGAGGGAGCCTTCTATAGTCACCACCTTGAATTCTGACTTCTAGCTTTTCAAAGTGTAAGAAAATTAATTCTTCCTTGTGAATCTCTCTGCTTGTCATACTTCTGTAGCAGTGGTAGTAGACAGAAAGAACCCTAGCAGTGTAACGGCTATTAGTTGGGCTGCTAATTGCAAGGTGAACAGTTTGAAACTACCATCCAACTCTAAGGAAATAGGAGGCTTTCTGCTCTTGGACAGCTATGGGGGCAGCCCTGCAGAGTGGCTTTAAGTTGGAATCAACTTGATGGCAAAGAGTTTAAAGAGTTTGGTGCTAAGCACTAATATAATTTTCTGTAGCCATGAAGGGCAGAAATTGAAACTGACACCACCCCCAAAGAAACAGCATTTATTAAGAGGCAAAAGTTTCAAGTTTTGTTTGTTTTTTAATTTTTTAATGCACTCCTTTCACAGTTTGGGGTTTTATTGTTTGATTTTGAAAATGTGTATTGCTAATTAATGGTATGGCTTAATTTTTTTTGTAATACCAAATGTTTCCACAATTTTATTGGCTTTCAATAATTTTGTATTTCTAATGTAAGTTACCCAATAGATGTGCCTTGCAGAGCTATCCTGAGTGTCTTTTCCATATCACCTTTGCTTCTGACACTAGACTGAAGCTGCATCCATTTTACGCTCTTGGGAAAATACTCTTCTCATAACAGAGAGAAGTGCAAGAGGTCAAACTACATAATCACATTTAAATCTTACTGTTGATTTAGTTAATGTCACTTCCACTCACATTCCTTTGGGCAAAGCAAGTTAAATGACATCATGAAAGCTAGTGGGACTGGGAATATTATTCATGTTTGTATTTTTGTTGCAGCATGACATTGAGTTGATTTTGACTCTTAATAAACCTGCAGGAAAAGAAGAACTTACTGACAGGTTTCCTAGACTATAACTTTTATGGCAACATGATTTCCAAGGCTGTTCTTAGGTGGAGCAACTTGGTGGGTTTGCAATCCTACCTTGTCCATTACCAGCTAAGCTTTTAACCTGCGCCACCAGCATTCTTCTCTTATGGACAGGAGGCTACAATTAAGTAGGAATAATTAGATAATTCATCACACTAATATTACTCTCAAGAATTGTTACCTGTCCCAACCAAAGCCAGTGAGAGACAATGACTTTTTCTTACAATTCCTGGGTTACGTGCTCTCTTTAATGCAGATTTTTGTGTACCTTGCATGCCATAGCATCAAAGTTTCACACTTTCGGGAGGATGTCACACATAGAAAATATATAATTAGTATCACTCACTTACATTTCCATTTGTGGATACTACCCGTTTGATCTCCTGCCATCTCTATGTCATGAACCTTAAAACAGTGGTAGAGAATTGAAATTGAGAATGAAGACTCCAGTAGTAGACTTTATGAGCTCACAATGTCACATTCGGGTAGGGGTACATACTGGTATTCTTGGTCAAGCTGCTTGTTCTTCACCTATAGAATGCAAATAAGGATTGTATATACTTCCTAGGTTAATTTTGATTATTGAAATAATGAATTACATTTAGCACCAGTTTGTGCTTATAAAATTCAATAAGTACTAGTTAATATTATTTAAAGCGTAAATCAATGTGTTAGTCTGGGTAGACTAGAAGAACAAATTTCAGAGACACGTATATAGGTATGAGGAAAGGGTTTACATACAAAAGGAATGTGACCCTAAGAAGGCATCCGAATCCAGTCCAGTGCAAAGTCATAAGTCCAATAATAACCCATATGCCCGAAATCAGTCTATAAAGTCTGCTTCCGACTCAGGAAGTCACAGGTCCGAGGGTGCAGAATTCTGGTGCTGGCAGGGTCTCCCCATGGCTCCTCGCTTCCAGGGCTCAGGTCCATCAACAGCATGCCACTCCAGCTTCAGAGGTCTGTCTTCATCAGGGCAAAGCCATGTGGTCTCTCCATCGGCTACTCCAGCCTCCCAGCCACCGCCATTCTATGTTGCCTGTGGTTAATCATCTCTGAAACTAACTCCCAACAACTGGGGAAGATAGCTTCTCATCTTCACGAGGGAAATACCGCGAGATTTCCCAGGAGTCTCAGGTGAAAGCCATGCCCACACAGAGGCCTCATCAGCTACTCAATGGCTTTCTCCTGATTAGCAATCCAGACTCCACGCCTACATTTCAATTATAAAATTAACATAAGCACTTAACTGCCACACTCAGTAAGACTTTCTAAATACCATCTCTATAGATGTAGCCTCTAGTATAGATCATAACTGCACATGGAGTAAAAATGCCAATGTAAAAATGAAATAAAAAGCAAAGTAAAACCTTGTGAAACTTCAGTGTCAAAATAAAATAGGAAATGAGACAATGACATAATAGATCAGGGAGGTAACTTCTTAGAGAATAGTTCTGGTTGGGAATCACTGAACAATGAATAGCAATGTCCCAGTGAATAGAAAAAGAGAAGCTCTTGTGAGGTGTGAAACCCGCCCCCAATATCCCTCTAATCATTTCAGAAATATTTGTTTGTTATATCAGCTATAATAATTTTTAAAATAGGAAACACTTCAATCATAAAATTGATGAAATCTGGGGACAAAAGCAGTGAGTAGAGGTAGTCATCCTTACATAGAACTCTTTCTCTCAGACTATCTGTTCTGTATCCATCATGCTATAAAACTCAAAACACACTGCCATCAAGTTGATTCTAACTCACAAAAAATGGTAAAAGACAGAGTAGAATTGTCCCTGTGCAATTCTGAGATTTTAATTCTTTACAGAAGTGAAAAGTCTTACTTTTTTCCCATGGAGAAGCTAGTGGTTTCAAACTTCTGATCTTTCAGTTTGTGGACAAAAGCATAAGCACTATGCAACCAGACCTAATATGTAAAGTGAAAAAAAAATCAGACCAGAAGAAATAGAAAAAAGAGTAGAAGGAATAGCAAAATAAGGTTAAAACATCGGGGGGTGGGGAGTGAGGCACCAGTAAGGGGACACTAATGTGCCTAGTGCTTGTGTTAGTCTGGGTAGACTAGAGAACAAATTCAAGGACACGCATATGGATATAAGGAATGGGTTTATATTCAAGAGGAACAGGACATTGAGAAAACATCCCAGTCCAGTCCAGCTCAAAGTCACAAGTCCTATATTAACCCACATGCCCGAAATCAGTCCATAAAGTCTCCTTCTGACTCATGAAGTCACAGGTCAGCGGGTATAGAGTCCTGGCACCGACAGGGGTCTCCTCATGGCTCCTCACTTCCAGGGCTCAGGGTCCATCAACAGCATCCCGTGGTGGCAGAAGCAACTCATCACTGGCAGAGGCCTCCATGTGGCTGCCCCAGCCTCAGAGGTCCGGCTCCATCAGGGCCAAGCCGTGTGGTCTCTCCACCGGCTACTCCAGCCTCCCAGACATCGCCATTCTGTGTTGCCTGTGGTTAATCATCTCTGAGACTAACTCCCAACAACGGGGGAAGACAGCTTCTCATCTTCATGAGGGAAATATCATGAGATTTCCCAGGAGTCTCAGGTGAAAGCCATGCCCACATAGAGGCCTCATCGGCTACTCAATGGCTATCTCCAGATTAACAGGCCAGACTCTACCCCTACAGTGGTTCATATATGCCAGACTCTATTTTGTTTGTGTGGCTGTTAGCCGCCATCAAGCCAATTTGCTCCATAGCAACCCTTTGCACAACAGAACAAAATACTGTCTGTGCCATCCTCACAATTGTCCCTATGCACTCATTGTTCCAGCCACTGTGTTGAGAGCTTTTTCTTCTCACTGTGCATCCACTCGACCAAGCATGATGTCTTTCTCTAGAGTCTGGTTCCTCCTGACAATATGTCCAAAGTATGTAAGATAAAGTTCCACCATCCAGGCCATACTTTTTCCAAGACAAATCTGTCCATTTCACAGACCTTGACAATTTCAATATTCTTCTCCAGCACCACAATTCAAACAAATCCATTATTCTCCAGTCTTGTTTATTCAATGTCCAACTTTCACATTCATATGAGATAACTGAATATCTCAAGAGTTGGGACAGATGCATCTTAGTCCTCAAAATACCTTCCTTGCTAAAAATAACATCAATGCTATAAAGAGGCCTTGTGCAACAGATTTACTTAATGTAATACATCTTTTTATTTCTTGACTGCTGCTTCCATAAAAATTGTCCATTGATCCAAGCAAGACAAAAACTTTCTTCTCCATCTTTTCCATCTTCAACTTTTTCTCCATTTATCATCATGTTATATAATAGTCTGGTTTGTAATGATTTGGGGCTTCTTCACATTGAGTTGCAATCCACACTGTAGGCTACAATCCTTAAACTTAAACAAGTGCTTCAATTCTCATTTTCAACAAGCAAAGTTGTATCATCTGCATGCCACAGGTTGATGATAAGCTTTCCTCTAATCGCGGTACCACATTTTTTATCATAAAGGCCAATTCATGTGATTATATACTCAGAATGCAAATTAAGTAAATCTGGTGAAAAGAAACATTGTTGCACAAAATCACAATAATTAAGGCATGCAGTGTCCTCTTGTTCTTTTACCACCAATGCATTTTGATGTTTGTATAACTTCCACATGAACATAATGAAGTGTTCTGTAATTCCCATTCTTCTCAATATTATCCATGGTTTATTATGATCTACATAATCAAATGCCTTGGCATAGGCAATAAAATACAAGTAAACATCTTTCTGAAATTCTTTGTGTTAAGCCAAGATCCATCTGACACTACCAATAATATCCCTTGTTCCACATCCTTTTTCTGAATCTGGCTTGAACTTCTGGCAGCTCCAGTTCAATAAACTTTTGCAACCACTGTTGGATTGTCTTCAGAAAAATTTTACTGATTTAGGTTATCAGTGTTATTGTTCAATAGTTTGAGCTGTCTGTTAAGTCATTTTTCTTTGGAATGGGCACAACTAGGGATCTCCTCCAGTCAGTTGGCAAAGCAGCTGTCTCCCAAGTTTCCTGACATAGATATGAGTGTGTTTCCAGTGCTTCATCAACTAGTTGAAACATTTCAGTTGACATCCATCAATTCCAGGAGCCTCATTTTTAGCTAATGACATCAGAACAGTTTAAACTTCTTCTTCACCATTGGTTCTTGGTCATAAGGTACATGCTGAAATAGTAAAGTATCAATGAGCACTTTTGGGTAGAGTGATTCTCCATCTTTTTCCATTGTATTTTGATGTTTGCTGCCTCACTCACTCTTTTGTCCATATAATCTTTCCAGACTGAAACTGGAGGCTTGACTTTTTTTCCTTGAGTTCTACTGATTTTTTTTTCTTTCAGTCTAAGATATTCTTCTCTCTTGGGCTTCTTTCTTGGTTTTCTAGATCTTAGCATATTTCATTATAATGTTTGCATTTGTCTTCTCAAGTTACCATTTGAACTTTTCTGTTCAGCTCTTTGACTTTATCATTTTTTCTGTTTGCTTTACCTACTCTACAGTTTTCAGAGTGTTTTGTGACATCAATTTTTATATTTTCTTTCTTTCCTGTGTTTAATGGCCTTTTGTTTTCTTTGTGAATGACATTCTTGTGTGTGATATGAATCATAGATATTGTTTGATAATTTCCAATTTTTGTGGCATCATTTTTCTCTGGAATGCACACAAATAGATCCCTATCCATTGGTTGGCTGGCTTCCAAGTTTCCTGGTATAGTATAGAAGAGGGACGACTTGCAGTACTGTATCCTATTTGTTGAGAGATTTCAATTGCATTTCTGTTAATTCGTAGGACCTTGGATTTTGATAATACTCCAAGTGTAGCTCGGAGTCTACGCTCCTTTAATACCATCAGACTTTGATCATATGCTACCTCCAGTGGTGAACATCAACCAATTATTTTAACACAATCACTGCATATTTCTTCCATCTTCAGTTGATATTTCCTGCACTTTCCAGCATTTTCCTCATAGAATTTTTTTCTTTACATTTTTTTGGTGGCATCACTGCCATGGTGGGAGTAGGAAGCCCAGCCTTGCTCCTGGAGAGCTGCTGCTGGATTCAAACTGCCAACCCTGTGGGCTACAGTCCCCCACACAACCACGAGGCCACCAGGGCTCAGCCTCCTCATAGAATTTTTAAAGAGTAAAACTCAAGAGAGGTTTGGTTTTTTTTTTTTTTAATACCAGATTTCTCTGGTATTTATTGAGATTTTTTGAGTACATTATTCCCTTTTGTGTTTTAACTCCAAGTCCGCATATTTCATTATAATTCTGTATTTGTCTATTCAAGAATTCCTTTGAAATATTCTATTCATCTCTTTCATTTCATTTTGCTTTAGCTTCTCTTCACTTTAAAACCAGTTTCAAAGGCTCTTCTTATATTCCTTTTTGTCATTCTCAACTGCTTACTCATCTTTTGGTTTCTTATTTTGTGATGTGTTTGTCATCTCATAATTTATTTGATTCACTTTTTAGTCTTGAATACATCGAATTTGTTATTAATATGGGTGCTACATTTATATGGACAATTTTCTAGATTATATTTTAGCTTCTGTGGACCTGTTTTCTCCAACTTCAGCATGACCTTCCTTTTGGGTAATTGATTGTTCCACAATGAGCCTCTTGCCTTATTCTGACTGATGATATTGAGTTTCACAATCTACTTTCCACAAATATAGTCAAAGTAACACTTGTGACTTCCATCTGGCAAGGTCCATGTGGAGGGTCACCATTTATAGAGTTGAAAAATGGCATTTATAATTAAGAACTTATTTTATAACTGCTGTCAAGTTTTTGTTTTTTAAATTTTCACCTTTCAATCACCACTAATTATCAGTGAATCTTGATTCAGGTTTAATCAGTTTCAAACTACTGAATTGAGAGCATTATTCATTTTCTTCATATTTGATGAGCATATAAATTTGAATACTTATTTAAATTGGTAATGTTTGTAGGAAGGTGGACATTATTCTATATCTCCATATGAACAAAATCTTTAAATACTCTTTTAAAAATAATTTTAAGGACTTAAGTAAAAAGCAAATATTTTGCAGATGAGGGCAACAAATGTACAAATGTACTTGACATACAATGGATGGATAAGAGTTGAATGAGCCCCCAATAAAATTACTAAAAAATAATCATTTTATTGGAAACTCATGACAATCCATCCATCAGTGTATCAATCACATTTTTGCACATGATGTCATCATCATTTTCTTTTCTTTTTTGGTCATAATCATTTTCAAAGCTTTTACTTTCTACTTTAAACCTTGTTATCAACATCTCCCTTTATTTTCTCCCTCCTCAATCCTCCCACCATCGTAAAACATTGATAAATTATAAATAATTTTTTTTAATCTTGCACCGTCTGCTGTCTCCCTTTACCCACATTTCTGTCCTCTATCCCCCTCAGAGTTATGGCAGGGGGTGGGGAGACATTGTGCTCATTGTGATCAGTTCCCCCTTCTCCCCCCACCTTTCTCCTCTTACCCTTATGGCATCATTATGGCCATCACTGTACTTAAGGGGGTTATCTGTTCTGGATTCTGTATGTCTATAGCTCCATGTGCACATACTTTGTGTCTCCAATCTGACCTTGCTTATTCACATCAATATGACTGTTTGTTTGGGATATTCTGATGCCTGATTCCATTGACACCTCATGATCACACATGCTGGTGTGCTTCTTTCATGTGGACTTTATTGCTTCCCTCATAGATGGAAGCAATATAACTTATTTGATTCACTTTTTAACTTTCAGCTTTTAGGACCCCAGAAACTCTATCTTTTAATAGTTGTACACCATTAGCTTTCTTCACCACATTTGCTTATGCACCCATTTTGTCTTTAGCAATCATATCGGACAGGTAAGCACCACAGAATGCCAGATTATTAGAACAAAGAGTTATTTCATTAAGGGAGGGCATGAATAGAGGCCCAATGTTTATCTGCTACCATAATGCTGAGCATATAAATATAGGTATGTAGGCTTATATCCCTATCAATATATATTATTTACATATGTACATGTCTATATTTATAACTCTATAAATGTGCTTTGCCTCCTAATTAATTTTCTTCTATTTCCTTCATAGTAGTTCCTCTTAGCTACATTTCACTTTCTTGAACCCCACTGGGCATTGTATGGCTTCCACACCATCAATTTTAGATCTCTTGTTGTTCCCTTATCCCAAAGTTAGTTGGTTCCCCACTCCCTTTCCCTTGCCTCGTCCTCTTCCTTGCCCTCCTCCACCCTGGCCCCATTGTTTTCTTCTCAGGGTTGTTTATCTTGCCTATCTGAGAGAGGGAATGAAGAAAGGGAAAAACAAGCCCATAAATAGGTCCAGGTCTGTCTACTGACCCTTATGAATGTTTTCTGATTGGGTCTGATGAGATGCCAAGCCCTGTCCCTTGAATCATAAAACTATTTTTGGGTCCTTGGAACTCCATTTCTTTTCTCCCCCTTGCCACATTGTTGTATTACCTTCTGTTTTTCTCCTTGATGTGTGTGTATGGTGGGGTCGGTCCAGGAACTAATCCATTACTGTGTATCCAGTGCTGTCCCCTATAGTACTGTGGGTCAGTGAGCAATACCATATCTCCTGATGGGCTTAACCCTATGGTCCTTTCTGTGCAATGCTGATAAAAGGAGGAATGTTTCTCTCTCTCTCTCTCTCTCTCTCTCTCTCTTTATCTATCTATCATCATCTATCATCTATATCTATCTATATCTATCTGTCTCTCATCTATGCATCTATCTATCTATCATCTATTATCTATCTCCCTTCCTCCCTCTCTCCATTTCTCTTAATTTTCTCCCACCACTCTCCCCAGGCTGCATCTTCCAGGTTGTCTTTCATAGTCCATTCTTCTGGGAGAGGGGATCAATGTACCTGGGATTGGGGCTAGCCCTACACACCTCTCTGTTAGTTCACTGCTTCATGCCAGTATGTTGTATTCAAGGTTTGATGCACCAGCTTGATATTTGGTCCCCCTCTTCCTTCCCCAAGGATGGGTTTGTACCCCTGATCTCCAACTATCCAGCTCATTTGTTTATTTATATTTCCCCCTCTTTTTTAGTTGGCTGCCTTGAGTTGGGTCTGACCTTTGCCAGAGTGTCTGGATCTTGCCCAGGAAATTTGTACATTTAGTGGCTTTTCTCTTATGACCTTTGTGCTTTTAGCCTTTCCTCGATGGACTCATGTTGTACTTTTTTGCTTGGCTTACTTCACTTAGCATAATTTCCTTCAACTCTTTCCATATGTAAATGTGGTTCATGTATTCTTCATTGCTTTTGAGGGTTATGTAAGACTCCATGGTATGTATGTACCATTGTTTTTAATCCATTCATTTGTTGATGAAATTTAGGCTGTTTCCAACTCTTTATGATTGTGAACTGGGCTGTGATGAACATAGGAACACCAATGTCTGGTCAAGGTCTATTTCTTTCTTCTGGGTATATGCTCAGTAGTGGAATTGCTGGATCATATGGTAGTTCAATTTCCATTCGTTCTAGGTATTGTGATTGCCATAGTGGCTATATATCCTTAAAAGACCACCAGTAGTGAATTAGAGTTACTGTCTCACCTCCAACATTAGTCCTCAGTCCCCCTCCAACATTAGTTGCTTTCTGATTTTATCTTTCTCATCTTTGAATTGGGTTATCTTTGAGGGTGTTGGTGATATCTCATAGTTGTTTTAATTTGGATTTCCCTAAAGGATAATGATCAGGAAATTTTTCTCATGTGTATTGGCCATTCAAATTTACATTCTTGTGGAACTTCTGTTCAGGTCTTTTGCCCATCTCAGGAGGCTTTTTTTTTAAATTGTAAGCTAGCAGAGTATTGTAGATTTTAGTTATAAGCCCATAGTATGATGTGCCATGCCTAAAGATCCTTTCCCAGTCTGTGGGCTCTTTTCTTAATCTCTTGGTGATATCTTTTGATGTACAAAGGTGCTTTATATTAGTATATTGCACTTGTCAATTTGTACTTCCTCTCTGTATATGTCCTTCCCTATTTCTGGTAGCCTATGTATTCCCTGCCACAAGGATTTTAGGTTTGTCCAAATTCCTTCATGATGGCCCTAATTGTTTGGAGTTTGACCTTCAGGTCTGTTATCCATTTGAATTTATTCTTGTGCATGGAGTGAGGTACAGGTCTTGCTTCATTTTCTCTGAAGATAGAAATCCAGTTTACCTAGCAACACTTGTTAAAGAGGACATATTTTGAGTCCCTTATTGAAAATTAGCTGTCTGTGTGCTGATGGTTTTATTTTTGGATCTTCTATTCTTTTCCATTGTTTTGAGTATCTGTCATTATGCCAGCACCATGCTGTTTTGACCATTGTGGCTGAATAATATGTGTTAAAGTCAGGTAAAAGCAGCTCTCTGACTTAGTTCTTCTTCTTGCATTCTCTGCTGATTCTGGGCTTCGTCGCTCTCTATGTGAGGTTGGTAGTCAGTTTTTCCAATTCTTTGAAGAAAGATTTCGGGATTTGTATTGGAATGATGTTAAATTTAATTCCACTAATGTCTATTGTAATGTCCCATGTTTCATCCCTCATCCTGATTATTGTTATTTGTCCCTCTCTTTCTTTAGTTAGGTTTGGCAATTTAATTTGCCAAGATTAATTCTGCTAATCTTCTCAACGAACCAGCTTTTTGCTGTATCGACTATTTTGCATTGTTTTCTTGTATTCTGCTTATTTATCCAAGCCGTGTTTTTTGTTTGCTTTGTTTCTTTTCTTTTGTTATGGCAAGCTTGTTTTGTTGACTCTGCTGTAATTTCTGGAGGTTTGATACCAGCATTTCAATCATAAATATCTCTTCATTTTTCATGTGTGCATTTATTGCTATCAAACATCCTCTGATAACTGCTTTTGCTGTGTCCCAAAGCATCGTAATCTAATTCTTATTAGGTCCTAAAAGCTTCTTAATTTCATCTCTGATACGGGCCAGTGCACACTCATTTTGCAATAGAGAATTATTCATCCTCTAATTGTTTACTCTTATTTTCATAATAATTATTTTGTTGGTTTCCATTCTATTGGTATAGTAGTCCCAGAGGGAAGCCTGTCTGACCTCTATATTCTTGACTTTACACAGGTTTGACTTGTGTCCCAGCATGTGTTCCATCTTCAAGTATGTACAATATGGGTTTGAAAATAATGTGATTTTTATTTTTTTACATTTGGTTGGAGAACTCTGAAAATGTCAATCTGACTAATTGTAGAGTTTAGTTATGTAGCTTCCTTGTGAAATTTATTTTGCAGTATTCTATTGTTCTTTAAAAGCAATGTATTTAAATCATATGCTTTGATTGTTGGACCTGTGATTTCTTTTTATATCTTTTGGAGCATTTAATTGAAAATTTTCATGGGTCTCTTATTGGGTGCATATATATTTATTATGCTCATTGGTTCTTGGTCTACTGCTCCCTTGAGCATTATATAGTCTCCTCTTTATCTCTTTTTATGGCTTGCACCTTGAGATCAATTTTGTCAGAGATTAGGATTGCAACCCCTGCTTTGATAAATTCCCATTTGCTTGGATTATTTTTCTCCAGTCTTTGATACTCAGTCTATTTTTGTCCTTGAGCTTGAGATGTGTTTCTTGTAGGCAGTATATCGATTGGCTGTTTTCTAAGCCGCTCCGCTAGCCTGTAATGGTCTAGTTCAATATATTGATATTCAGGGTTTTACATCCATCTGTGGATTCTGTGATGTCACCCCATACCTTTGACATTGGGTGTTTTCCTACCTCCCTTATCAGTGTGTTTGTGTACATGTTAGCAGAGGCACCTTGGGTGGGCAGTAGGTAGCCCCAGTCACAGCTTTCAGCTCCACAAATGGATGAGCAAAAAGCACCAGACTTAGCAGGGGAAGCCATTGGGACTGATCTAGGCACAGCAAGGGGAGGTTGTACTCAGGAGGTAGTGGAATGCCAGGGGCAGTGGAGGCACTGTGCTGAAAAAGCCTCCTGGGTATGGCAGGGAAGGCCACACTTGGATGGTGGTGCTTTGGGCCATTAAACTGTGGCTGTGAGAGTCTCTGGGGAGTGACAGGTGAGGATGGGGCACCATGACTGAGGCACCAAGGAGGGGAAGATACAGTAGGATCTGCTGCATCACAGGTTGAGTAAGGCGGCAGCAGTCCTTCCTTCAGACCACAGATCCTGACTGTAGGAGATAGAGTGAAATTCGGATCCCAGTTCAGAAAAATTGTTTGGGCTGTGGTGGAGATTAACCAACAGCTTGGAATCCCTTATTGGATCTCCCTACTCACTGACCTCCATAGAGCATGGGCTGCCTATGTGGTCTCCATCTTACCAGAAAGCTAGCTATATTATTTCATTTGTCACTTCTTTTACCTCTGACAACCAATATTCTAATTAAAAATTGTTACCTATAGTCTATTTCTGCACCCATACCTAGTTTATCAATTTTTATGTCTCCATTTCATTTGTAATGACTTCTCACTTTCTTAGATTCATAGTCAGTGCATTACACTTGTTAATGATTGATTGTAGCAGTTTCTTATTATTTTTGAATCATGTTACTTGAGGAAGTTAAGGTCCATTGATCACTACTGCATTCCATGCTTTATTATCAACTCCACTTTAAAGAGATAGGGTTTCCCCAGTTATAATTTGAATGCCTTCCAGTGGACATACTGGCATTATGTCAGACAATGTTCCATTGCTATTCATAGTGTTTATAGTGGCCAGTTTTTTCAGAAGTAAATTCTCAGACACTCATTTCTAATATGTCTTAGTTTGAAGTTCTGCTGACACCTTCCCACCAGGGATGATCCTGCTAGCTTTTTAAAAACCAGTAACAGATTTCCCAGCATCACAGCAACAGGCAAGCAACCACAGCACAAAAAATTTAAAGATGAGTGGTGACAAAATCTTAACTTGCGTGTGTTTGTGCAGTTTTGATTAATATTATTGTCAGTGTTAGCACTTTCTTATTTTCTGGAACTACCAGATGGTCCATGTTCACCTTGAATATTTCCAGCCAATGTCTTAGATTCTGAACATTTTCAAGAGACTTTCATAATTTTTGTTGAATAACAGTATCAAAAACCAATATATTTATGCTACATGTGTCCATTACTTACTGCCATTGCTTCTAAGTCTACTCAGTTAAAAATATTAAAACTGTATATGTATATGCACACATTTATACACATGCTTATGCATAATTATCTGTATATTAAAGTACTGATATTTGTACACTAATTTACTAACTAATGGGTTATACTAATTTCATCCTTTTCTTATTTATATTTAATGACATTCTATAGTGAGATTTGTACAGTTCATCATCTGTCA
>PVJH01017075.1:0-48793 GCA_004026705.1 Nesogale talazaci
GGGGAGGAGGAGGGGGAGGAGGAGGGAGAGCTCTCGCTCTGATTAAGCTTGTCAGAACCAACGACAAAAACCTCCAAGTCAAACAGAGCCGTGATTAAAAGTCAAATTATATAAACTTGCCATTAAAGACACGATATTGGAAACAAGCATCGCTTGCAGCTGCTCAAACCGGCCTGCTTACTCCGTGGGCCCGCGCGCCTCCCTGTTCACCGTGTCCGGCAAGTGCTGACCCCGTGGGAGGTGCCTGCTGGAAGTGCTACAAAATGAGGTGCTTCTGTCCACCTCGAAGTTCAGGGCCGTTTGAAATCGACCGTTCTGGGAAACTGCACTATGGGAATCTACAAATGCTGCAAATCAGGATTTCTTATCTGTTGAGGGGGGGCGGTGTGCAGGGGTTGAGATGCTTGTTTCGAATACTCCTGAGGCCACAAGGGTATTTAAATTGACCTCTGCCTTCCACGGATCTAGGGTGGGGCTTTGAATGGGGTTTCCCTTCCTAGGCTAGGACCTGGGTGGACTTTGGAGGGAGTCGTGGGCCCAGGGTCGCTCTGTGATTGATGTCACTTGACAGCAGCCACAGGTCGACACGGGGATAAGGGACCGACATGAATGTTCACCGGGGCGTCTTCATGGCTGCACCCATCTGTTCTCTGCTTCCTGAGAGGGACCTGAGGGTGCCCGCCTGCAAGGACCCAGCCACCACCCTTTCCACCCTGGCAACCACCAGAGGGCACCCGTGTGCAAAGATGAAATCCACCAATAGGGCCTGGCTGCCCGCAGGGCGTCCTGGATGCTCCCGGGAGGCAGCTGGCCACTGCCCTGCTGACCCGTTCTTTGACTGGTGAGGGGAGGTGCTCCCCCACCTCCTGTTTCTTTTAAGGAGATGTTGGACAAGCCATAGAGGGCCGCTGGGGGCCGGGTGTCGACTGAGGTGTAGAAATGGACTCCTGCAGCAGAGTTTATTAAGCACCTCCCGGCTAGATGACAGGGGAGACAAGACAGTGTGTAACACAAGACATTCCTTTCCCGACCCCTTACCCCTTACCCGAGGAGATAGTCAGTGGGTTTGCAGCTGTGTGGGTGGAGGAGGGTAGTGGGGGGCGGGGTGGTGGTGGTGTGGAGGGGGGGGGTCTTTCAAGTGAAGAACTTAAGTCTCAGGATTAGGAGGGCAGACTGGGCATTTACGCTGAGAACTAGGCAGGATAAATATCTTGCCTTGGGGTGTCAAGGCTGACAGAGGTTTGGGCCCAAACAGAGGCTGCAAACTTGGGTTGGGAAATTTTGAAGGTGGCAAAAGTTTCCCTCATGTGGTGACTGAAGGGACTGTCCTGTATGCAACCTGTGTCAGGCTCACCTACACACACTCACACACATACACACACCACTGACACCTTGCTTTTCAGAACAATAACACTCTCGGTGGAAAGTTCTGGCTCATTCTCTTCTCCCTGAGAGTTTGTTACTGCAAGAACTTCTCCCTTTCACCCTTGCCATATCTCAGCCCACAGGCCGCTTTGGCTGAAGGGAGTGAGGCATGCTGGGAATTTTTGAGACGCGGAACTCCAAGCGGACTAGAATTCACAGCATGCATGATGCCTGGGGATGATCGGTGTCAAGTACAGAAGTCTCCACAGCAGGAGAAGTACAGAGGTGGTCCCGGACACTCGGGATCACTGGCTCGGCTGTGACCATTTTCATGCGCATGACCTCATTGGATCCCAGCCCACAGCCACCCTCAGAAGAAAACGCAGGTCAGAGAGTGGTTGCCCACTTTCTCACGTTGATGCCCAGCAGATTAAGGCTTCAAACCCAGATCCGTCAACTCCTAGACCCAAAGTCCTGCTTTTCCACCCCCCTCCAGCGGGAGACCCCACTCCCTAGCCCATCACAGGAGGCACTTCTCTTGAGGCTGCCTCTGCTATGTCTTCCCAAGGGCCTGCTGTTTCTGCAGCTGTCTCCTAACTAACCCCTAGTCTAGCCCAGAGAATAGAATACCCTTATTGGCGGTCTTCCCAAAGAAATACTGAACAGTGCATCTGTCCCTAGGCTTAACCCAGGAGGGGGGCAGAGAGAGGGAGAGTGGAGGAGGAAAAGGGGTGGAGTAAGGCGGAGAGGGGAGTCCTCTAGGTCAACGGTTCTCAATCTGTGGGTTGCAACCCCTTTGGGGGTCGAAGAACCCTTTCACAGGGGTCGCCAGATTCATAACAGTAGCAAAATTACAGTGATGAAGTAGCAACGAAAATAATGTTATGTTTGGAGGATCTGCACCACATGAGGAACTGTCTGAAAGGGAGAACCCAGTTCTGGGTGGTTCTTGCTCCTGGAAGGAGGGCCTAGCCTAGCCCGTCTTCTCTCTTCAACCTCCTCCCTGGGAGTAAGGAAATTTACAAAAATTTTGTACATACCCCAAACCAAGTCTATGGGGTTTCTGAGACAGCCTCCTCTCCCTCCCAGCTGCTGTTGGATCTGAACCGCTCACCTTTGGGGTCGCATCTGAGTGCTCATCCACCGCACTGCGAGGGCTCCTGCTCTTCTGCATAACTAAGGACACGAAGGAGCCCTGGTGGGATGGTTAGCCAGGCATTCGACTGCTAACCACAAGGTCTGTGGTTCAAGCACACCAGGCCCTCTGTGGGGGAGAGACGAGGCTGCCTGCTCCCTGGGGAAGGCAGACAGTCTCAAAAACTCTCTAAAAATAGAACTCACCGCCATTCAGTCCATTCCGGCTGGGAGCGACCTTACAGGGTGCTGTAGCACTGTGTCTATGGGCTTCTGAGACTGCCACTCGTCCCAGTGGTTTTGAACTATTGACCCGGCAGATTTCAGCCCAACGAGTGACCCCTGGGTCACCAGGGCTGCCAGAAACCCTGTGTAGGGTATGAGTCAGAAAGGGTGCTAATGGCAGTGGATTGGGTTTGGGGGGGCTTCTCCGCCACCCTGGCCAAGGATCACGAGAACCAGGAAGGCTCCGTGACCTGTCCAGTGACAGCTGGTGAGTGTAGGATGTTCTCAGATAAAAGCAGGTGGGGAGGGAGACCAGGGGTTCCAGCGCGTCGCAGCCCAGGCAGCCCTCTCCCGGCTCAGCCATAGGCCGGCGTCCTTAGGGAGTCATGCGCACATGCACATGATGACGAGGAGCCGGTGACGTCTGTGGATTTCAGCTCCGGAAAGCCCCGGGCTCAAGGACACACTGCCCCGTGGCCGCCACACCCCCTGCAGAGCATGCCCACGTCTGTGTGCTTCCAGCTGCCGGCTGGAGGGAGGGGGGTCACAAAGCTCAGGGGGACCTGCTCCGCTGCCCCCTCACTGTCTGGGCCCCCACCACACACACACACATGCACACGCACGCACGCACCCACACGCGTGAGACACTCTTCCCAGGGGCCTTCAAGGTCATCTCTCCTCAGCTGGGCAGGTTCCACATTCTCCAGCCACCCCCCCCCCCCCCCCCCCCCCCCCCCCCCCCCCCCCCCCCCCCCCCCCCCCCCCCCCCCCCCCCCGCCACGAGCCCCTTCTCCCCCAGTCTCTGGTGGCCTTAGGAGGATGTGTATCTGCAGGAGGCACCTGTTTCTCTCCCTCCTCCCTGGGAGTGACCATCAGCCAAGGTCACCACCTCCTTCCTGCAGGCTGTAGTACCATCCCATGTTAGCCAGGCCTCCTGCAGACCAGCCTGTCAGCCCTGGACACACAAGAGCACACGCACACCGCCCTGCCCACTGCAGCCCTGTCTCCTCCCCTAGCCTCTCCTCACCCCTCTCTGGGACCCTTCTCGACACCTTCACACACAGGAGGAAGTGGGAGCCTTTCATCCTGCAGTCTCGGGCATGGGGACCATGGTGATAGGGGGTAGACACTGGAGTGGGCATTAGAGCCTGAGGGGTGTGCCTGCATGGCAAACCTGCAGCTGCTGCCTCTGCCTCCCCTCCCAGCCCCTCAGCCAGCTCCAGCGCCACCCGGTGTGTTTCTGCTGTGACTGACAGATGTCACCAGGTCCATCTGGAGAACACCCGTGGGACCTAGTGCAAGGGCCCATGGCATTTTCTTGGCTATAACCTTTGCAGAGTGGACCCCCAGGCCTACCTCTCTGGGGCTTGTGGGAAGGCCCACGTCTCCAGCCTTGAGGGAAGTGGTGGGTGCAGTGCTTCACCATCTGTGCCACTAGGGCTCCCTTCCATGGGCCACCCAGGCTGAGTTGTCTTCCAGGGCGGGCCGTGCCCGGTAGCCCAGGCTGACAGTGACAAGGGGAGTGGGGACAGGGGTTCGTCTCTGGACCCTGCTCCCGGGCCCTGACTAAGCGCTGGCTCCTCGGCAGCCCCTTCTTGGCCTGGTCCATGCAAAATCGAGAACAGCCAAGCCCCTTCCCACTCAGACCCACACACTGCTGACCTAGCCTGTCCCGACCCCCAAAGTGATAGCTCTGGAATGGCACATGGTGCAGAAGGGAGACCCCTACAGTAGTTGCATAATCCCTTTCTCAATTTGAGAGGATTCCGAGGGAAGGGGTGGAGTCTAGCCTGCCAACCAGGTCATAGCCAAGGAGGTCTCTGTGTGGGCAGGGCCTTCTTCTGAGGATTCTGGGAACTCCTGTATTTCCTTCTCAGAGGCGGGAAACACTCTGTTCACTTTGTGGGAGACACTGCAGCGGACAAGTCTCATGGAGATAGGCTGATGACACCCAGAACCTCGGAGCTGGAGAAGCCACATGGAGACCCCTGCCAGCACTGAAATGCTCACACCACCACTGGGTCCACAAGAGTCGCACCCACCAGCCTGTGGTTTTCCTGCATTCAGCATCAGTGCATGTGTTGCATGAGTGTGAAGAGGAATTTATAGCTTGGCATTGATGATGCAGGCTAATACCAGACTTACGGACTCGATCTGGAATGGGTTGGGATGTTTTCTCAATATTCAATTGCTTTGGTATATAAAGCTCTTTCTTATACACATATAAGTGTCTATGAATTTGTTTCTCTAATCTGTCCAGACTAACACAGCCCCCAAGATTCTTACTGGAAGCCTCAGAAGAGGTGGTTCCCTCATGGGGGTGGGGACAGGTAGGGGGGCTCCTCCATCGCCCTCCAGGGTGCAGAGCCCAGCAGAGGTAGGATCAGACAGCCTCCCTGGAGGGTCTAAGAGACCGCCTCAGGACCTGCAGGAGCCTTGACCTCTGGGCAGTGTGGAAGATGACCCTGCAGATCTCAGAGTGCTGGGGGCAGGGAGTGCAGCCTGGTGGGCATTGGCAAGGAGAGCAGGTGGGGCCCCCAAGAGTGCCTGGGGGCCTTAGCTCTCGGCAGCACAGCAGAACCCAGCCCCACAGTGCAGCAGGCCCTGAGGGAACCTGTCACCCAGTTGAGTGGTGTACACTGTTTCCAGATAGCATCCCCTGCGAAGGAAGGGGAAAATGTGGTCTTCAGGGATTTGAGTCTTCCAAGTCAGCTGAGCACGTCATTCTGAAAAGCAGGACATTGCTGTTGAAGGCAGCCGATGGGGCATGAGCCCTGCAGAGATCATGGGAGGCTGAGACAGGCAGGAGGCTAACAGACACTCAAGCTTCCAGAGAATCCCAAGATCCCCTCGTCTGTCTGTGACCCTGTGGCCAAGAGACCTGCCTGGCCCCTCCCCGTGCAGGCAGAGGGTGGTCCTCCCTGACTTCACTGAGGACCCAAGGTCCTGCCTGGAGAAACCACCAGCTACCTCTGCAGCAGACAGTGCCAGGCCTCCTGGCAGCCCTGTGCACACCCCATCACATCGAATCCCCACCACTGCTCCATGTCCTAGAACAATCCAGAGAGGCTCAGCCCCTCACCCAAGGCCACACAGCACGTAGGAGACAACGTGGGTACACAAACTTGGCCTGACTTGAGGGCCTCTGGAGACCAGCTGCGGGTCGAGTCTGCCTGCTGAGCCCCATGGCACCGCACATTTAAGGAAGGAGCCTGGCACCCAGAGGGCGCCATCAACCCCAGCACACTGCGCTGCAGGAGGAGGCAGCTGCCGCCGCAGGTGACAGTACACGGCTCTGTGTCTACTGCCTCCCTCTCTGAACCTATCCACACAGAGGCCGCTGCACCTGGGTCTCTCCTCTGGTCCCAATCTCCTCTCCATCCACTGTCTGGGAGCCTGCATTCTGGGCTCCTGAGTTCTCATCCAGTGATTTATTTCCAGCTTCTTAAACCCTGAAAACAATGGTCTTATCCTCCTTGTTGGTTAATAGAAGTACCACCAGTAGGGATGGGTATGGGGTGGGGGGTGGGGGGTGTATGCTCCTGAGTGGGAATGAACTCCTCAGAGCCCCTCTCTGGCCATCATCTCTTCTTAAGAGACCACTCTGCCTCTGGGTGGCCTCCTGGCCCCATTTTTTTGAGCAAAGCAGCTGGGGTTGGGGGATGGGGGGACATGGGGACACGCTGGGAGAACACAGCACTAAGGTGGCTGCCTTGGGAGCTCTGACTCACAGGGCATGGCAAGGTGGGTCTATGAATGGCAAGTTGGTCAGCTGTTCAAAACCACCAGTCACCACTCTTCAGGAGACAGACAGGGTTTTCTGCTCCTGTCCAGGGTGACAGTCTGGGAAACCCACAGGGGCAATTCCACTCTGTCCTGCAGGGTCTCGCCGCCAGTCGGCATCCACTCCATGTCAGGGATTTTCTTTCTGTTCCTTCTATGCACACCAAAGGCTGCCCACACAGGCCCCGCCCAGAAAGCTGGACAGGGCAGAGGGAGGAGACAGTAGGCGTGTGCTGGCATGTTCTGAGCCATGGCCAAGTGAGTTCCCACCACCTCACTCACAGGGTGGGGTCAGGTGGGAGGGCGTGTGCTGTGTTAAGCGACAACTGTGGCCGCCAGGGACAACAGCCGTTGGCAGGGTGGAGGCTGGACGCCCAAGCAGTGCCAGCGCCCACAGCACGGCTTCTTGACTGAGGAAACAAAGAGCTGGCACTGTGGCACAGTTGACTGGCCACAGACCCCGCAGAAGTTTGTTCTCCTCCGGCTCTCCATGCTGGCTCGGGGGAGTGGGCCACCAGGCCTTTCTCCTTGCAGCTGAGAGGCTGAGTTCTCCGACTCTCCATGGACTTGAACCTACAACCTCTGTTAGCACACGTGTGTGCGCACATGTGTGTGTCACCACTCGGCCACCAGGGCTCCTCTTTTGACCACAGGTGTCCCAGGTGCACATGAGAAGCTGGGTCTCGGTGTCCGACACTGAGCAGGGAGCCCCCGTGTCTGCCAGGCCAGGACATGGTCCTCTGCTTGGGCCTCTTGGGAGTCCTTCAGCAGTGCTTTCAACAACAGCTTATTTACGTGCCCCCGCACTGGGGACTTTGTCATACATAAGTAAAGATAGACCAGGTCCCTGCGTGCAGTGGGGGGTGGGGGTGGGGGGGTGAGGCAGTCACAGAGCAAATAAATAAACAGTACCAGAGAACAGCTTCTTCCAGGCAGGGGCAGAAGCTAAAGACAAGCAGGGGCAGTGTGGTGGAGGCAGGTGGTGAAGGCAGGCTCTGCGCCTGCGTCGAGGAGAACTTCCGAGTGGCGGCCTCACTGTAAGGTTGAACCTCCAGCCTTTCGGATAGTGGTCTGATGCTCCTTCTGCAAAATGTGAGAGGATGCTGCCCAGACCCAGGGAAGGGAGGGGACTCAGATGGTCAAGGGGGTGTGGTGAGTGGGGGCCCTGAGAACAGCAGGTCCAGTGTGGGGTGGGGTCCGAGAGGCAGCAGTGAAGGAAACTGAATCTGAAAGTCTTAGATGATTGTATTCTCAGTGGGACCTCTCTAAGGAACTGTCTCCCAGCGACGAGAGCAGAACACAGTAGGGAGGAAGGGAGTGTGGTCTACACCCTAGAGGGGACAGTGACCAGAGCGGGAGTGTTCATGACCTTTTCAGGGGAGAGAGTTGTTGCCTGGCTACCAGGCCTGGGCAGGTTCAGGGGTAGAAAGGAGGAACAGGAGGCTAGAGAGAGTGGGAGGGAGAGGGACTGGGAAACGTTCTGGGGGTAATGAGTGAGGCAGGCCAGGAGGGGAGGTCTGGGAGGGAGGGCACACCGGTGTTCTAAGGCGGTCCTCCTGGGCTTGATGCAGTGGCCTCTCCCTGCAGTCACCCTCTCCAGGAACTGTCCCCATGAGCCCCCTGGGGGAGAGCGTCCGCCATCAGACAGCTGTCCCCGGTAGGTGGATACTGTGGCTCTGTCCAGGCTCCGGTCCTGGTTTCCTCCAGGCTCCTCAGGAACACCTGGGACCAACAAGGGGGCTACTCTGAATGAGTTGACAACACTGTCCCCTTGTCCTCTTCGTTTGACGTCGGCTTTGTGGTCCTCAGGGTCAACTACTCATCAAAGCCGCCAAGAGGTGACCCTTCCCCCGCCTGCCCCTTGATTTTGCTCCCCTGCCCCCGCGGGAACCCCATATTTTGTGCCTCCCAAGTTCTCCCCGGTCAACAGTCTGACTTCCTGCTTTCTCTTCCCTCCCTGCCCTCCCCATGTTGTGGAAGCCTTTGTGCTGTCCTCTTTTCCCTGATGGCCCTGTCTCCTACAAATGCTCCCTTCTGTGATTGGCCCCATTCACCTAGCATGATGCTCTCCTGACCCCGGTGTCCCTGCAGAGGTTGGAATTTGGGTGTCCCCCAGTGACAGTGCGGGTGGTCCCTGCCCCTGCGGGCCCTTGGGAATCCTTGGGTGGGATGGCATTTCAGGAAGCCGGCAGCGGGTTCGGGCATAGAATGCCGTAAAGCCCCAGTGTGTGCGCTTACAGGAGAGTCTGGGGGTAGCTCACCTGAAAGGGAGAGGGTCCCTTGCATTCCGCGGTGCCCCGGAAGAAAGGCCTGGAGATCTACTTGTGAGAAATCGGTCACTGGAAACCCTAGGGGGCCCATGCAGCGTCACTGCCCCATACACAGGGTCACCGCACACCAGCCAGCAGGGAATGGTTTCCCAAGATCCTTCCAGGTGGGAACAATCTGGGACTCCTGGATCCCCCTCCTGTTTCCCAACAGGGAGGTGGTTCAGAGCCTAGGCAGACACGTGAGAAGAGGAGGCCTAGAGACGGGCCTCCTCTGGCTGACTCTCCCAGGAGTGGCTCTGCTTTGCAGGCCCTCTGCGTCCTTGGGCCCTTGGAGGAAAGGGGGGGGGGGGGGGGCCGAGCCCCCATAGTCTGCTCAGCCCAGTCACCTCCAAGGAACTGCCCTTCCCAGAGGCCCCCAGAGGCCGAGACCCTCCTCCATCCAGACTGGCCTCCAAGCAGCCCCTGGAAGGCAGAGAAAGCTGCTCCTCAGGGCAGGAGTCTGAGCTGAGCGCTGGAAGCCCCCCGGAGAGCGCGCCCACGCCCGAAGAGAGGCTGGGCACCCTGGGCGCTCCTCTCCTCTCCCCACGCCCCGCCCCTGCTTCAGGCAAAGTGGCCAAAGCAGGCCCAGCCCTTCCTTCCCTCCCCACTTTCCTCCCTCTGCACAGCGGCGGGTGGCTGGTGAAGTGAACACGCGGCTGCCTGCTTCCTCCTGCACAACCAACGCTCCCCCACAGAACCGGGAGCTTCCCACCGCATTAGTAATCAGCGCACATCACAAGCGCTCGCTCTCCCTCTCCTCCCCGCCTCCAGTCTTTCCCCTTCTCCCTCTCCTCTCCCGCCTTCCTCTACCTTCCTCAGCAACTGTCCCCCCACCGCCCTCCAGAGTCACTGCCACCTCGCGGGAAGTGGAGGGGGTTTATCATCAACTCCCCCTTTGTCATAAGGAAAACAGGTTTATTTTCCTCACTCTGCCAGGGACTGACAGGAGCAGGTGTTTGGTGCATGCAAAGCTTACACAGACACACACACACACACACACACACACACGCACCATAGTGGAAGATGGCACTGTTTTCTAATTTACTTCAAACGCTGCCCACAAACCCCCACCCCCATCACCCACCTCTCCTTTCCGGGAGCCTTAACCCACTGTACCCATCCACACCGTGTCACCCATTCATTCAGTCCTGTCTGCTCCCTCAGGAATGCACAGCGCAGGGCTGCCATGCACTGGACATGCAGCGGTTGGGATCTGAGACACGGGGGCACAGAGACATGCATCCACCGCTGGGATAGACAGCAGGAATGAGGGGCACAGAGATGCCACCCGCAGCCTAGCCTGCCCATGGTGCAAAGGTGTATGGACATAAGTGATGCTCACCTGTCCACCCCAGGCTGAGGGGAGTTCGCTTGGAGGAGGACGGGTGGGTCAGTGGGAGAGAGGCACTCCTGGCCCCAGGGCTGGGCATCTGGGACCCAGTCTGGTTGACTGGTGCCTGCAGTGAGGCAGGACAGGAGGGGCAGAGCCTGTGGGCAGACAGAAGGAGCCCCATTATGCTTCATAGAGGGTGTCCGGAGGATAAGGTTGGCAGAAGAGACCTTCAGGGGACGGTGGCCTGGAAGGGCATCTATGGTGTGGGAGGTCATGGACAGATGGAGCTCTGAGCGAGACCCTCATCCAGGGCATCTCCAACAGTCACCAGAAGTCACTTCCTGATGGAGGGGTCTCCAGTGGAGAAGACACCTGGACCCAATGGAGGTGGGCTGGGCCCCGGGGCACACCTGCTCAGGTAGAAGGATGGAAGAGGAAGCACTAGGATGGCAAGGCCCAAGGAGAGCACCTGACCAAGGACAGGCCAGGGAGATGCCACCACGGGGCTGAGGGGCAACAGAAGAGACTGGCTATCGGCAGCGGAGAGGGGGAACAGAAGAAAGAAGCTGGGCCGAGGTTCACTGATGTGCTGTGAGCTGCCGGAGTAGCCTGGGACCACATTCCTGGAGCACTGGATGAGCATTTAGTACAAGCATGCATTGAAAGCAGTCTCTCTCTCTCTCTCTCTCTCTCTCTCTCTCTCTCTCTCTCTGCCCACCCCATCACCAGGCAATCACTGCTCCATATCAACCCCTCCCACGGGCTGGCCTCCCCTATCTGGCCAGGTTCAGAGGGCTTCCAGTCCAAACAGACTCACAGCCATGAGTCTGTCCTGCCATCGAGTCTGTCCTGCCTCACAGTGACCCTCGTGGACAGGATGGAACTGCCCCTGTGGGTTGCTGAAGCTGTGATTCTTTACGGGAGTACAAAATTTCATCCTTCATCAAAGGAGCAGCTGCTGGTTTTGAACTGTGAGCCTTGCAGTCAGAAGCCCAACGTGGAATCACCGCTCCACCAGGGCTCCTCCTGACCCGATTGAAGGGAGTGAAATGGCATGGTTGGGGTGTCCGACCTCCTCTGACTTCACAAAGGGACAGGAGAAGCCAAGGCCAGCTCCTACCAGGTGGCCAGACCGTCTCCTTTCTCCAAACTTGTTTTTTGTTTGTTTCTTTGTTTACCAATTCTGACACCAAATGTCTCTCCTTCTCCTGGGGTCCAATAACTTGATGCAATGACCATACAGAACTCCAAGAGCCTACTTGCAAAGATGGGAGCTTTTGAGGGAAGTAGCAGTATACCGGCAGGTCCTGGTGCTGTAGTGGGTATGCATGGGACTGCTGACTGCAAGGTCAATGGTTTGAAACCACCCTGTGGGATAAAGATGGGGCTTTCTACTCTCTCAAAGTGTTTCCGTCTTGTAACCCCCAGCAGCAGGGTTACTGCTCCTACAGGGTCGCTTTGGATCTGAATGGACAGGGGCACAGGGATTGAGTGAACAGGACACAACTCGGGATCAGGGTCAACCGAGAAGGGAGTACCAGGAACAACAGAAAGCCTCACTGGGAAGCATCTTCTCATCTCTGCCCAGGTCCTTCTCAGAGCCAGCCAGTCTCCTGGTGCCCCCACTCTGGTTCACAGTGGCTGTGCCAGCCTCCCTGTCCTCCAGAAGAGGGACCCCTGCTCTTCTCTCTCGGAGCTGTGAGGAGCCCCTCCCAGTCTCTGGAATGGCACAAATTGACCTGTCTCCTCATAAGGGATCCACCCACCTTATTGACATGGTCTCACCCCAACCAGTATGTCATGTACCTCATTGGCATGATTCCAACTTTCCCAATCCCCTGGAAGGGTCACAAGCACCTCATTTGCATAGTCTCACCCAGTCATAAGGGCTATGGGGAGAGTGCAAGCCCCAAACCCTACTCATCTAACAAGAACCAACAAATGAAATGAATACGAAAGAAATGCCCGTGAAAAGATGCCCCAGAGAGGAGGCAGGGCACCCTCTCTGTCTCAGAGCACCAGGCTGACTGGGACACGCCATCCATAATTCATAACAAATAAATCCTGGGACCCCACGCTGTGACCCTTGTGGAAGCCATGCTCTTGTCTGACAGCTGAGCCCTTCTCCGTGGAGGCCTGGGGCAGAAAGGCTTCTGTCCACGTGGCGGGATGATGGATGAGGAGGTGCTCGGGGCTGATGGGGAAGCAACTCAGGCGCATGAGTCATTCCTGGGACACACATGACAGCTGGGAGGGGAAGGGGCAGGATTCAGGGCCAGAGGACCATTTCTCCCTTTTCCAGGGCTCCAGACCTGAAACATTCTTGGAGGGCAATGCAGAGTGGCCAGGCTCTCTTCCTGCCCTAGTGACCCAGAAGCCCGCAAGGAATCAGACATAGGCAGGCTCCTCTCCCCTCCCACGCATCTTGGCGTAGGAGACATGGGGCCGGCAGCTAAGACCGAGAGAAGGCTCCTGGGGATGCAATCCCATCAGCCCGGCGCCCCAGGGACCAAGGGCAAATAGAACAGCAGCTCATCTTTCTGGGAGCTGAAGCCTGCGATCTCAGACCGTTGATGTGAGATGGGCAAGACCTCCTACTACCCCCGCCAGCCCTTCAACTCCATCTGTCCAGGCCTCCAGGCTGCACCAAGCCTCTTTCCACATGCACTCAAGACCCAAGGGACACTAACAGTTCCCTTTGCCCTCTCATTGTCCTGCATGAAGGGAGTGGTGGGCCAGGAAGACCTGGGAGGCATTCTGATGTGATGGGACTACATTGGTGGGGAGGGGCTGGGACAGGGGCAAACTGACACCTTCGGTCTCTTCTGCCCAACAGGCAGGCGGTCCACCTTATTGGTGGGTCGGTGATTGAACTCTGTCTGTCTCTGAACCTGAGGCAGTAGGGATTACAGAGCATCTCCTGGCTGAGGACTCCTTCCGAGTACTCAGGGAATTCCGGGCTTTGCTCCTAGCCTATCCTGATGGATCACCAAGAGATGTACATTTGGGGTGCTCTGGATGAGTGCCCACTGAGAAGCACGGGAGCTCAGGAGGGGGTGGCATTGGGCCAAAGGGACGGGAAGACTTCTCGGAGGAGGAGCTTGTGAACTGGCACTGCCCACTCTTCATAAACCCAGACAGCTTGTGCTTATGGGCCAAGGAGCCCACGGTGAGCAGCAGCCACCTGACAGCTGCGTCACATGAGCTGTATGGCTGCAGCAGGCCTTGCAAACAGAGCGGGATAGGCAGGTGTGGAAACAACGGCAGGTTGTTGATGGAGAGTGTGTTTTCCAGAGGCCCCCGAGGGCCAACCTGCCTTTCTGGCTTTCTTTCTTTCAACCATTTTACTGGGGGCTCCTACAACTCTTATCATAATCCATCCGTCCATTGTGTCAAGCACATTTGTACATTTGTTGCCATCATCATTCTCAAAACACTTTCTTTCTACTTGAGTCCTTGGTATCAGCTTCTCACTTTTTACCCACCCTCATGAACGGCAGCCTCTAGTCTGTCACGTGACCCACAGATTTGGGGTCTGCCCACTCCCTTCATTCCTGTGAGGCAGCCAGAACCTCCAGGCTGCCAATCGACCCTGGGCCTTTGGACTTGCCCGGCCCCACAGCATCTCTCTACAGACTCCCTTCTCACAGACTTTGGTCTGCAGGGACTGGACTCACGATGGCCAGACTCCTGTCATGCTTGCCTGTTCCAGCTCTGGCGGCTTCTGCTGTCCGGGCATTTCATGACCTCTTCCTGGTCCCCCAAACACTCTTGAGCCAAAGAGAACCACGCCTTCTTGACGAGCTCCGACGAATGCACACCTTCCACCTGGTTCCCTTCCCAGTGGCAAGACATGCCTTGGTCCACAATCCCTCTCAAAACCCAGCAGTGGCCCCCAAACTTAGATGGACTAGAGGTTCATCTGGGGTGCCCAGGGGTCCCCAGGAGTGGGTGGCAACTGAAACTAACCCAAAGAACTCGCTCTCGAGGTGGGGGCGGGGGGCTAGGAAGATTTGCGGGCGCAGGTCACCATTCTGTGGCCTGCAGAACGTGACAGATTGAGACCACTGTTAGTGGGTGTGGCCAGGTGTCTCAACTTGCGAGTGGGTGGAGCTTTGCCTGTCAATCAGGTCGCAGCTTGATGAGCTCATTTGGAGGCACGAAGGCCATAAAGAGCTGGCTGGAGACCTGGTACACTTAGGCGCTCAGCTTGGTCTTCCTGCGGAGGAGACACACGGAGCTGCCCTGGAGCGTTGGTACCGGAGCAGCCGTGAAGATCCCGGCCAGCACTGAGTTGTTTCCACCGCCGCTGGACCCACAAGCTTCCCACCCACTGGCCTGTGCTCTTCCTGCACTCTGCGTCATTATTGCCTGTGTCTTGGAGAGGAATTTATAGAGTGGTGTCAGATATACGGGCTAATATCAGACTGATGGGCTTGATCTGGACAGGGCAAGGATGTTTTCTTAATATACGATTGCTCTTTGATATACAGCCCCCTCTTACGCACATGGGAGTGTCTATGAAATTGTTTCTCTGGTCTACCTGTGCTAGGAGTGGCTCCACACCCACGCTCTCCCTCTTTGAACCTCTGGGGGCCCAGGCAGCAGCAGGGTGAGGATGCTGTGGGGCTGCTCTGGAGTGCCTGGAGAGTGGGTCCCAAAAGCCTCCCCTTCCCAAGGGGCCTCCCTGACACCTGATGCCACGGGCACAGCAGGTGGTGGGGAAGGGGGAAGAACCTGGAGGGGGTAATTTACAACAACATTTTGTGTTGGAATCCCAGTTGGCAGGCCCCCAGGAAGGGCCACAGAAGGAAGCCTTTCCAAGTTTCCCCGGAGCATCTCAGAAGGCTCATTACCATAAGCAAGCTCTCCTGGCAGGCTCCTTTCCCCACTGGGGCATCAGCTTGCTTTGCTGCATTCCCAAGACTCCCTCCAGGCCAGGAGCATCCAGATATGCCACTTCTTGGGGGTGGGAAGCAAGAACGGAGACTGGAGGCCTTTAAAGGCACCCCCTCCCAGGGTGACACAGCCGGGTGGCAGGGAGTCCTACCTCTCCAAGGCTAGGGGCCAGGACTTCAGCTAGGCCAAGAAGGAGGGAGAGGGAACTAGGACTTGGGGAGACACATACTGTGTGACAGTTGGAGTTGGCCATCCAACACCTCATCTGAACCCCACTCTCTGCCGGGCCTGCTGTCCCTTTTACAGAGCCCAACAGTCAGCTAATGAGGGCCATTCTGGCCAGAACCCTCGTCTTCTCCAAGCGGCCTCCCTTAAGAGGAGCTGTGGTGGGGGTCTCTGGGGACACTGTGGTGTGGTGCTGGCACTCATAGAGGGCAGAGGAGGGAGGGAAAGGGGTGTCAAGGCTCTGGACTGGGGACAGTCTGCCCTTGAATGGGGGACGCTGGGTCCCGGGCCTCCTTGGTTCTTGGAAGCTCCCAGAGGAGCTGGTGTGGGAGGAGCAAAGGTGATGCAGAAGACACCAATCCTGAAAGGGGAGCTGGGGCCCCCGTGCTAGAGATGGGGAGGCATCTGGGGAGCGCAGCAGGAGGGCAGCACCACAGTGGCATGGGCGATTCCCCGTGTGCCTCTCCCCTCGCCTGACGTCAGAGAGGACCACATCTCGGGCGGCTGCATTAGGCCGGCAGCGATGCCACAGAGGAGGAGCAGGGTGAAGAGGAAAGCCAGGGAGAAGAGCAGAGTCAGAGACCATCCTGCACCGCGGCAAAGTGGAAAAAGACCCCCGGTGGAGGGGCTCCGTGCCCAGGGCAAAGCGCACCACTTGGCCTGTTAGTGGGTTTTCGTCCTTAGAAGAGGGCAACTTGAGCTACAGGCTTGCTCAGGGTTGACCCCCGACACACTGAGCATCCAGGAGCGGGACATGACCCAGCCTAGCCCATCATTGGCAGGCCGACTGGCAGCCCCCAGAAGGACCCAGAACCTGCCACTACCTCTGATCCCCAGGCCTGGGATCATTTCTCACTGCGAGCACCTGGATCCAAGGGTCGACCTGAGAGCTGTGCTTGGCGTAGAGCCACGGGTCTGTGAGAGTAGAAAATCCGTCTCAATGGTGGTTCATATGTTCCATTTGTTGTTTTACTTGACTTTGATTGCCACTCGCCCTGTCTGTGCTTGCTTTAAGGGCCTCCCATGGTCCTGGCTTGTACCATCTCAGCCAGGAGACACAACAGCATGGCGGAGGAGAACCAGGTCCAGCCCCCCGCACAGTCATGCTCCCAGAGCCCAGGTAGATAGCTCCTGTCAGGTATGGGCCTTGAGTCAACCCTCAAAGCCTTCCCCACAGGCCTACAATATCACTGATTTGTGAAACAGGTGTTTGGCTTTTTTCCAAGCCAGCAAAGTATAAAACATGGGTCCAGCTTCAGCTGTCCCTTCTTAGCTGAATGACCTTGGGTAAGTGACTTTGTTTCTTGGGCCTTCCATAGCTTCTGTAAATCAGGCTTCATATGCCTAGGTGCTCCTTGTTTAGGGAGAAGAGATGGCCAAGCTGCTAGGCCGATGCCTGACACATTTACTCTCACCCCCAACTCCGAGAAACAGCCAGGGTGCTGTGGCCACAACCCACTTGGCTATGCCCACCCCACCCAGTCACTGCTCCTCACCACCTCCACAGACACCTACCCACTGTGTAGCACTCTAGCGGCTGGCAGGAGTGGGGAACCTGGTTAACCAGCCACCAGGCAGGTTCAAGAACTCTCTGACTAGAGGTGGAGGGCTGGGGGTGTACCCTGCAGTGTCAGTTCCAGCAGGCCCCAGCTTCAGGACACTGACCATCTGCTGTGCTGAGCAAACCCCAGCCACCTGCCATCACCTCCCTAGTCCCCACGGCCACCAGACAGAAGCAAGGAGTTTCTGAATTAGGTGATCTGTATGACGCTGGGATCCTGGGGACCTTTCCTACGAGGCTGAAAAGCTCCCCAGACCAGTCCTGCACCTGCCCTGGGTCCTCAGAGGCATGTGTTTCCAGCAATAGCTTCTAATGCCTGATTAAAATGTTGCAGCAGGGAGAATCAATAACCATTGGCAGCTGAGCCTCTAATAAGTATAATAATCACCATTAAGAGAAAGCGTGGAGGAGTGAGTGGGGCTGGTAATACTGTGATTATATTAATCTGCCTCCATCCTGATCAGTAGCCACCCAGCCTCACACGTCTTGGCCTGGAGCCGTCAGGAGGAGCAGCGGCTGCCAGCCACCGGGCAGCTGGAGCTCTCTCTGTGCCCAGCTTCCGTGGGCTGCTCCGCCCCCAGCTCTGACTGCTCTCACTGATCTGGATAAAAGTTCCCTGCCTGAGTGGGAGAGGGCAAAGGGGATCCTGGGCACCTGGAGGAGGGAAAAGGCAGAGAGAAAGGACATGGAGAACTCTGTGCTCAGAGGAGGGGGGCGGTGGGGAGTGGAGTGGAACTGACAGGCTTCAAGAGTCATAGGACTCTGAGCTCCTGGGCCAAGTGAAAGCTACCAGAAACTTTTATAGTGCTTAGCATAGCCAAGGCAGTGTTTTCAGCATGTTGCAAATGTAAATTAATTTACCCTTCAAAGTAGCCCATAAAACCCACTGCCACTCTCTTTTCTAATGCATAGAGACCCTCTAAGACAAAGTGGGCCTCTTCCCTAGATTCTGAAACTGAATCTTTACAGAAGTAGACCACCACCTCTTTCTCCCGCAATGTGTCTGTCTGCTGGGCTCAAGCCACTGTCCTAGCCTGTGTGCTCTAGAGAAGCAAAATCAGTGAGGGGAACATCTGTCTATATTCGGAGAGGTGTGTGTTTATACCTATACATGAGGGTCCCCCCCCCATAAAACCTGTTTTTACCCCAAAGCTATGTTTTTAATTTTATTTTTACAAAACAACCTTAAAACCTTCAAAGTACTCTCCATGACATTTAGTGCATTTGTCAAATCTGTGATTCCATTCTCGGAGACATTTTTCAAATCATCTGTTTGGATAGCTGATAGCACCTCCCTCTTTTTTGTCCTCATCTCTTCTATGTCATCAAAGTGCTGGCCTTTCATGTCCCTCCGCATTCACAGAAACAAAAAAGAAGTCACCAGAGTGAGGTCAGATGATTAAGGTGCATGGGGCAAGAGAGGCATGCTGGTTTTTTGCCAAAAACTGGTGCACGGAGGTGGCTGCATGAGAAGGTGCATTGTTGTGGTGGCAAAACCAGTCCCCTGTCTGCCACAAATCAGGCCTTTTTTATCACACACTATTTTGTAATCCTTTCAGAACCTCTAAATAGAAGCTTGATTAGCAGTCTGACCTGGAGGAATGAACTCCAAAGGCACTATGAAATGACATTTTCATCTGTTTGAGAAGGTGATGGATCTCCAGAACAAGGTTTGTCATCAATCGACAGTTCATCTCTTTTGAAACAAGAATATCACACCTGCACTTGAGTTGTTCCTCTAGCACTCTCTTTATCAGTTGTGTTCAACATCATAACAGTTTCTGCGGCCTTTTTCCCTGAGCAGGAAAGAAAACTTTACAGCCACACATTGTTCTCTAAAACCAGCTATCACACACACACACACACACACACACACACACACAAGATTCAGGGTGAAATGGTTTTTACAAAAAATTTCACCGTGACCAGAGAGAACCTTGCCAGGTGATGCCTCTGGGTTCACTAAATCAGGACAAATTGCTTGATGCTAACCTAGCACAAAAAATGGATACTATGAAAACTCTGTCCAGTGGAACTTTTTACCATTTGGGGGGGTGGAGGTGGGGGGTAATCCCCATTTATATGTATGTATATGTCTGTGTGTATGCATGCACACATATTTTCTTTATGTCAAGAAAGTGGTCTCACAGAGTGGTTGAAGCAGGCAAGTTCCAGGTTCATGGTCAGGTGCCAGGGTGGAGGCTTCCCCTGAAGGGAGTAGCTGCAGAGCCTAATGAAGCCCAGATCAACAGAAAGACGACAAGCTTGTGGTTGCAGAGCTGAAGGAATCCAAGGATGGCAAGCTACTGGTGACTCCCAAGAGTACCCAGCAATACCACAGGCTGCTGACTTAAGTCCAAAAAATTAGAAGTCAGATGAAGAGCCAGATGCAGCATCCAGACCCAGCTAGCACAAAGCAAGCAAGTCTTACCTCAGCATCCACTTATATTGGAGGTAGGCTACCTGCCTAAGGAGGCCTCTCATCCTGGGAGAATTACTGCACCTTAACGGCCACTCCACAGACAACCCAGGCCCGGGCGAGTTGACACAAAACTGTCACAGCCACTGCCCTTTCAGTTAGCAGCCCGATGCTCAGGGTGCCCAGATGGATGTCATTATTGCAGACAAGGAAACTCCATCGCAGAGGTGGTTAAGCAATTTGCCAAAAGGTGACGGTAGCCCACGAGGCAGATCCAGGACTTGAACTAGGAGGCCTGACATTACTGTCCATCCAAATGGCTCTGCTACATTATGCCCTCTGTAGTCCCTGAGCCTAGCACACCGCAGGTGCAATTGACTGACCGTCTGGGCCACACAGCTGCCTGAAGGTCCTACTTCCCCACACTCTCACTCCCGATCAGTGAGTGAGCCGCCACTGTGCAGGGTGACTCCCACTCACCGGGCGTGGCAGAGCACAGCTGTGGTCCACGGGGTTTGCTTGACTGGACTCTTCATAAAAGCAGATCTCCAGGCCTTCCTTCCGTGGTACTTCTGGGTGAGTTCCCCCTGCTATCTCTTAAGGTTAGCAATTGAGAGCATGTAAGAGCTCCCAATAAAGTGACTAATGAAAATTAATTAATTGAGGTCAAACCTTTTGTTTCACCCAGACACCACGTCCTCCTGCCTAAGCCTAACCCACACAGAACATACACACACACACTCATACACATACGTGCACACATACACATTCACACACAACTATAACCTTTAGCTTCACATCTTTTTGTTTGTTCTCCCAGGCCCTGAGGACAGTGACAGTTGCAGACTGGAGAGGGCAGCTTTCCTGCTGGGACGCAGGACCCTGATAGCTCCGGATAGCTCCCTGAGCTATCTCCAGTCTGAGTTCCCTCCCTGCCTATCCCCGTCACTCCTTCCAGGCTGACAGTGGCATCTCCCAGGAAGCCGTCTGCCCTACTACTACTTGACATGTTTGAAAACCTTCCTGTATAGACAAGTGCAAAAGAGACTGGGCACTCCTTGCGCCTTCTCTCCAACTTTGGCTAAGTCCAAACGTTGACCAGCAGTGCCCTCTTCGCAGCCATGGGCTCGCGTGGATCAATTTTAAGTAGCAGGGGGAAGAGAAAAGGTGAGCGTTGGGTCTACCTTGTTTGTGTGTGGATTTGAGTTATGTGCATATGCGTGAGTAATTTTGTTCCTGGTGCAAGTGAAGAAATGAATGGACGCATTTCTATCTAAAACTCAGTTTTACTGTGAGGGAAGGGAGACAGCGGTTGGTGTAAGATATGAAAATAATAATAATAATTAATAATTTATCAGGCGGCCATGAGGGAGTGGGGGAAGGGGAAAGAGGATCTGATACTAAGAGCTCAAATAGAAAGTAAATGTTTAGATAATGATGGTAACATATGTACAAATATGCTTGAAATGATGGATACGAGGATTGTTGTAAGAGCTCCTAATAAAATGATCTTAAAATAATAATAATAGCAATAAAATAAATAAGTCTTCCCTAAATATAGATAAAACTGGATTTTAGAAAATATCATTTTGAAGTGTCGTTTGTCATCTTCAACACGTTACATTTGAGGGGGAAGGCTCTGGTCATAATTTACTTAACCATTCTCTCCAGATGGACCCTGCTCATCGTTCCCCTGCTTGCCTTGTCATCGATAATGCTACCACATTCTTACAATGATCTTGTGTCTGGACAACAAGTTTTTACCCATTGGGACCATTTTCTAGAGTTTGATTGTGACACTCAAGAAGTTGGAGCCTTGAACCTGGGTACATTTTTCATGCAAATTGTCAGCCAGCCATCCTTACGGGTTTCGGTAGTTTACATATTACATCTAAGACACGACACCAACAATGTACATCGCAAAGGGTCCGTTTCACTGTATTCTTAATGGCAATGGATTTTTTTTTTCATGCATTTGTTAGGCAAAAGCCAATGTCATCGTTGTTAGCCTAAACCTATGTTGTGGCAACTGGAGTTTAGTGGAAATAGCGCTGAACTCGGAGTCACGTCTATTTTTGGAAGGTGAGTAGAAGGCAAAGTACACGCTCTGAGGATGGAAAGCAGACAGCCGCATTGCTTCCCTTCACAATCAGGCCGGAGACGGGGCGAGGAGTCACAGAAATGAAGGGAAGGGAAAGTCGTTGGCCCGTGTGTGACTTTTTGCCCTCCAGCAGCCCACAATCAAGTGGACTTTAGGGAAAGAAAGGAAGGAAGGGAAAGAAGAAAGAAAGAAAGAAAGAAAGAAAGAAAGAAAGAAAGAAGAAAGAAAACCACTTAATTTTACAGGTGAGAAAACTAAGGCTGAGAAATGCAAAGTAACTTTTGCTAGGCCATGCAATTGATTGCAGATTGTGACATCAGCTGAAATGTAGAGACTGCTGTGTCATGTGTAGTCCCCACTAAGCACTTTAGATAGGTTGCATCCCCACAGGACCTGCTAGAAGCTAGCCTCGTTTGGTGCCCTTGTAGGGCTCCCCAAAGTCACAAAGCCCGGGCCCACACTGCCACATAGCACCTTCCCGGCATGGTCCCATCCCTCACTGTGTGTCCGCAGCGGCTGGCCCAGAGCCAGGGGTCTGGTCCCCGATGGGGATGTGGTGCCACCAGCTCATGGCAGTCCTGTGTATGTACCCAGGATGTACTGCCGGGGGCCCCCACGCCATCTGCACGGCCCTCGCTGTGGTCCATTAATGTGGCCACTGTATCAGTCCATCGCACTGGGGGTGTGGCAGTTACATGATCTTCAGCATGAAGGGATAGAGCTTAGTCTGCCAAGGAGGTGGCAGCTGGGTGACCTCATTTGGAGGCGCTAACGAGATAAAGAACTCACTGGAGGCAGGACATGGGCTCGTCCCCTGCAAGACATTAATGGCCCTGAGCCTGATGAAGTTATGCAGATGCAGTCAGAGGCCTGGAACTGGAGGAGCCGGTACTGAGAGGCTTCCACCACCACTGGATCCACAAGACTCCCTACCCTCTGGCCTGTGATCTTCCTCTCATTGCATGGGTGTCCTGAACCTGAAGAGGACTTTATAGATTAGTATCGCACATATGGGCTGATAGCAGACTGATGCACTTGATCTGGACAGGGTTGAGATGTTTTCTCAATATTTAATTGCTCTTTGATAGAAAGCCCTTTCTTACACATACATGAGTATGTATGAATTTGTTGCTCTAGTCCACCTGGACCGACACAGAGGATTCCTATTATTTCTGCCCACTCTATGAAACATGTATTCCAAGAAATAAAGAAACACAGATTCTTTTTCTAGTAATATTCCTGGTTCTCGTGTCTGCAGGAAGAGAGCCAGTCTCCTTCCTATTCTCTATTCTAGCCCCTCCTCTTGAAACACCCTGCCCTCTGTCTGAAACCCTGATGGTGTCATGTTTACAGATCAGGCTGCTAACTACAAGGCCAGGAGTTTGAAAGCACCAGGAAAAAGAGCTTCCTATTCCCGTGAAGGGTTAATGTCTCAGAAACCCACAGAGGCAGCTTGGCCCTGTCCTGAGGGTGGCTGTGAGTTAGGTTTGGGTTTGGGTACCCATCCACCAGAACCAGCCCCGACCCTCCCACCACCCTTCCAGCCCGCCCCAGATTGAGCGGTCTCCCTCAGGAGTTCGCCGTGAGGTGATCGCTCGCAGGCTGCATTGTGCTGTCTCCATCTTCCTTGACCTTTGTCTCGCTCCTGGCACCTCCAGCCTCATCATATTTGATGAGTGAATGCATCTGCCACCATCCAGGTCCAGGTGGCAGCCATCAGGAGGCTGGGCTGAGGAGTTTCCAGTAGATGCTCCCGATAGCAGGGAAGGAGGGAGAGAGGCAGCCGAAGGAGCTGAGGCCGGACTCTTGCCCTGAAAGCTCTTGGGCCTCCAGCGCACTTCCCATTCTCACACCTCCACCTGGAGGCCAACCAACTTTCTCACGGAGAAGCTTCAGGTGCTCAGGAGGGAGGCTCTGAGGAAACACAGAACCTTCAGCCTGGGGGGAGGGCAGTAATTAAATTTCTCACTAACGAGCTCATCCCGGAACAGCCTCCTGTCCAGACTGGCCCTCTGGGAATAGAGACGGAGCTGTTTTTGTTTCCTGTTGCCCAGTGAAAGTACGGGACTGCACACAGTCAGAGGGGGAAGGAGGGGTGGGGGGAGCGCGGAAGCACTCCATGTTGCCTCCAGCTGGGGACCCACAGACTCTGAAAGAGGCTGTGTAACTCCTCAGGACTCCCCCACATCAGGCAAAGGTTCAAGGACACCATCCTCCTCCAACCACGTTGTGTGCCTGAGAACCAAGCCCACTGCTCTTGAGTTTGGCTCACAGCAGCGCTCGTTATCTGACCGGCACCTGCCGTCCATCCTTGCAGCAGCAGATGGCCACATCTTTCTCCCTGCCTTGGAGCAACTGGTGGGCTTGATACCACGACCCCTGCGTTGGTTAGCAGTCAAGCACTTAAATCCGGCATCACTGCGGCTAGCAAGGCAAGGCCACAAAACACTATTAAGTCAACATTCTATCTGAGATTCGAGGTGCCATTATGGGGGGGCTTGTGCACTCTTTTGGAGGTCTTTAGTCTTCACGTAGATGTTAGGCTTTGCTCTGGACTGTGTGGGGGCATGGGGGCCATGGAGGACAGGTGTCCCTGCTGAGCATGAGGGCCCTTGGCCTCACCACCCATCCTATCTACTCATCCAATGACCCATCTTTTCATCTACCTTTCTATCTACCTATTCATCCATCTATCCATCCATCAATCCATCCACCCATCTGGAGGAGGTGAGAGAGGGCTGATGAGGGGCTGAGGGGACACTTGATTTGCATTTCCTCTGCCCTCACCCTCCCTCCTGGGACTGGCATCCAGTCCAGGGGCTGCCGGAGGCCGGGACGGCTGCCCTGTGCCCAGCCACAGCCTTGTGGTGGATGACAGTCAGTCTTGTTTCCCTAAACCACTTCTCCCATGGCCTGGCACTTCATCCCAGAAGAGGAAAGTTACCAGAGGGAGAGAAGGGGGAGCCGAGAGGAGGTCATGAGATGAGTGGAGCGGGGAGGGCCTTGCTCCACCTGACAGCACTCGCCTTTCAGCAATGGGGTGTTTAAAATGAAAAGTCAAACCAGCAGCCCAATTACTCTTAAGAAGCTTCCCTACTGAAAAGGAGGAGAATCAATATTTAATTCCGACGCCATTGATTTGCAATCTGACTGTGACACTTGACACTCGGTTTTGTTCAGATGAATGATGATGACATCCTGATGTGAACCAAGGGCCTCAGGGAATGGTAGTGACAGAAGGAGGAGAAGCATATGGACTTTCCTGGACTCAGCTTCCCAGCTGTGCCCTCCACCAGCCAGTGCCAGCCTTCCCTCCCCTGAGAGCCAGGGACACCCTAGGCTAAGGAAGAGGCAGCAGTGTCCACCAGGAAGGAGGTGAGGAGAATACGCACACTCCTGTCCCTTGACACCCTGCTCCAGGGAGCAGCATCCAGCCCTCCCAACAAGAGCTGTCTGTGTGCAAAAAGGAGAAACATTTCATGCGGAGAAGTCCAGAATTCACGGAAAAAGACATTAGAAGATGATGAAATTTTTCCACATACTTTTTGAAACCCCTCGTGTGTGTATAATATAAACATTCATATACACATATACATACCTATACACACATAAATATAATAAGGAGCCCTAGGGGCACAAAAGTTAAGTTCATGACTGTTAAATGAAAGGTTGGTGGTTTGAACCTTCCCAGTCACCCCACAAGAGAAAAAAGATGGAGGGATGGATGGATAAATGGATGAATAGGTAGATAAAGAGACAGGTGGATGAAGAGATGCATAGTTGGATGAGTAGATAGAAAGATGGGTGGAAAGATGGATATATGGATGATGGATGGATGGATGGATGGCTGGATAGATAGATAGAAAGATGCATAGGTGGGTGGGTAGATAGAAAGATGAGTAGATAAATGCATGAAAAGAGGGGTCAAAGGATGAATAGATGAGTAGGTAGAAAGATGGGTGTGGATTGGTGGACGATGGATGGATGGATAGAAAAATGGGTGGAGAGAGATGGGTGGAGAATGCTCTTCTTCTATGTCTCCCACCAGGACCGCTTCAGTAGAGTCCTTGAGCCCAGAACATCCTCTCATGAAGACACCGAGTCTCTCTCTGCAGTCTCTTCTGCTTTTCAGAGAAGCTTTTCCCTCTGTTCTAGACAGTAACTTTCTATTCTTTACTCATATGTGGGCACCACCTGGCACCTGATCACACCCACTTGCTTATCTGTTCCTGGGGTGGGGGGTTGTCCTCCTCTGCTGTGACACCCAGGGATATTCCTGGAGTGTCTGTCATGCACTGGCCTCTCTGCCCATGGAGACTGGTGCCCTCAAGGGAAGCTCCTCTCTCTGGGTCTTCTCTTGTGAGTACAGTGTCCCCTGCACTGTCAGAGTGCATGCCTGGTTTGTGTTCTGTTGTCCGGAACCTCGAATTCTGGTTCTAGGTAGCCAGCTATTCATTGTAGAAGCCCTCATTGTTAGAAATGCAAACTGAAGTGGATAGAGATGAAAAACCCTAAGTCCTGCCATTTTCTCCAAAATGACTTAGTGGGGGGAAATCATTATCAGAAGGGAAATCTCAGAACTTTGCACACATCCTCCCTTTTCATTCGCCAGGTCGTCCAGCTCACCGACCGTGGATAAAACAGTCACCGCCGGGGAGTCAGTTCTGACTCCCAGGAAACATCTAAGGTGGTAGGTCGGCCCCAGGGCAGGCAGGCTCATCTTTCCACCTCAGAACAGCTGGTGGGCTTGACCTTGGGGTTGGCAGCCCTCTGTGTAAGCCACTCAGCTAGCTACCAGGGCTCCATCTGGCGGACCCTCAATCCCAGTGGTTGTAAAGGAAGCCCGCAGCCCAGGATCTCCCAGGGATCCGCGCGAAGCCCGCTGCTCAGCTCCTGCCCCAGCCCGGCCTGATGACGGAAGGAAACTTGCAGCTCACTGTGTGCACGAGATGAGTGGGACTCAGCGGATAGCGGTGAGGTTGGGGTCTGATATCACTGGATGCACACGTCACTCACCTACTGATCCATCACTGGCCGCTGGACAGTGCTGGTGGTACAGCTGCCGGGGTGAGGGGGGCGGCGGGTGGACCCAGACTGGAGGGGTGAGCGGGAGAGAGGAGCTTGAACCCTTCCACTGCCTCTGCCTGCACACAGTCAAGATGGGGAGCTACACCCAGAGCGTATAGGGTCTGAGCACTTCCGGTCCCCAGCCATGGCATCTGCTCATGAACAGGGCAGAGAGTGCTAAGATGCAAATCAACACAAGTAAACAGCACACAGGCCCCCTCCCCCAGCCTTTTGCAGCCTTCTCCTGGTGCTTCCTCCTAACATAGGCCTTCAGCACGGGTTTGAACTGGCGACCTGTCAGGGAATCCAGGGCTGAACCACTTGTACCTCCCATGGTGATAGCTGTTCCCTGCGGTTTTATTGGTTTCCATTTTACAGAAGGAAGACAGGGGGTCCTACAAAGCTGTGTGAAAGACGCTCCAGGGTAGCCATGCCCAGATGGGGTCCACTTCCCTGGCTTCTGGAGACGGCTTCTGCCCACGCCGCCCAGAGCCCAGCCCATCAGAGGGCATGGAAAGAGCCCTTGCATTGAGTCAGATCCAGCGCCTGTGGGACCCTGGGTCTAGATTCTGAAGCCTCATTCTCAGGCTGCCTCTACATGGGTCAGTAAGGTGGCTGCTCTAGTGGAGAGTCCTCACTCCCTTCTGTGGCCCTCCAGTTCCTGGGTTCCTCTCCCCTCTCCCCTGGAACGGCCCGGCGATCAGTGCATTTGTTTGTCCCTGAAAAGCTGCCATCACCCACATGGCCCTTAGGATCTCCTCTTTCCACACAGTAGGATGCTGTCTCCCCCCTCCCCATCCCCATCCTGGTCCTAGTTCCTTCCTGCCCCCCTACCCCCCAAAAATATACAGAACGACCATTTTCAGTATTGAAATTGTACTGCTCAACACAGACAGGTGTCCGCAAAATGATTAAGCACAAGGAAACATGGACCGTGCCCAGGTCTTGGCCTCTCTCACCTAAAGCTCTGGGCTGGCAGAGCAACTAGAGGCCCCATCTTGCCTCCATTCTCTGTTTCTTTTATCCTCACCCCACTTTCCAGACATCCCATTTGTGTTCATCCAGGTAGACTAGAGAAACAAATTCATAGGCACTCATATATGTATAAGAAAGCCCTTCATACTGGGATGGAGGTTCAATTCCAGCAGCGGCTCCACAGGAGCAAAGGCTGGGCCTCCTACTCCCACCACCAGAGGGCAGTGATGCCCAAACCCCCCTCAAAAAAAAACAGAAACAAACAACAACAAAGAAAGACCTTCATATTAAGAGTAATTACACATTAAAAAAACAGCCCAGCCCAGTCCAGATCAAGTCCATAAGTCCAATATTAGCCCATATGTCCAAGACCAATCTATAAAATGCTCTTCAGACTCACGTAGCACATGCAAGGGCATGGAATGCAGAAAGATCCCAGGCCGGTGGGTGAGAAGTCTTGTGGATCCAGTGGCATTATCAGTGTCTCAGCAGTGCTGGCAGGGACTCTGTGGCTCTGCCAGCTCAGGGCACTGGAGTGGTTCCATGTGTCTTTTCCACTGCATGTCTCCCAGGGAGTGAGCATGTGTCCCATCTCCAGCGAGCTGTTTATCTCCTTCACGCCTCCAAATGAGGTCATCAAGCTGCGACCTGATTGACAGGCTAGATGCTGCCCCTTCACTCCTAAGCCTCTTAAGTTGACAACAGATTATACAACACATCGCCTTCAGCAGAAGCCACAGGAACCAGCTTCTTTCTCCCAGGGGTCGTCTGCTTGACCCGAGGGCCTAGATATGTCCATTAGAGCTGAGTGGCCCCTGCCTGTCTGGGTGATGATGTTTGACGCCCTGACACTCTGTGCTACTGCACCACGATTCTCTCTTGCCCCCTCAGCGTGGCTGGGTGACCTTGGCTGAGGCCCTTCACTTGTTGAATCCCCAGGATCCTCATTAGTGACACGTGCCCCTAAATTCTTCCTCCTGGTACTGAGATAATGCCTTTGAAAGTGCCTCCTACATTGCAAAGGGAAGCTCCATTGTGAGCTACTTATCATAGCTTAAAAAATGTTAATAAAAATCCCCAAACTATCTCTTGCCTCTCCCATTAAAAGGCATAATTTATTGCATGCCAAGTAGGTGCTGGATACTATATTTAAGACTTTAAATGCAGCATTCCCCAACACACACACATACAACCACCACCACTGAGAAACTCAGTGACCCCATTGAGGAGACAACATTGTCTCTGTAAAATATTCGACTGAATAACGGAGCTGAGTTTTTTTACGTTCAGATGCATCTGCTTACAGAGCTTGGGTTTTTCTCCCCGATATCCTGAGACACCATTTACCAATTCTTGAAAGAGCCTTGGCAGCAAGGGCATCAAGCCCTCACCTGCTAACCAAGAGGGTGGTGATTGAAACTCAGTCAAGGGTTGGGAGGACAACGTGGCACTGTGCTCCCAGCAATATCACCACCTCTGTGGAAAACCGCACAGGCCATACGGGCAGCTGTGGGTCAAAAACCAACACATCTCTGGCAGTAACAGCAAATGGCCTTGCCAGCAAGCCCCCGTATCATGCACATTTCTATAGCTGTATTTAGCATTCATTTGTTTCTAGTGTTCTCTCCAAGGTGACCTCGAACTTGTGAAGAATCAGAACTATGTATCTGGAGTGTGTGTGTGTGTGTGTGTGTGTGTGTGTGTGTGTGTGTCCTCTCCATTATGGTCACACAGCAGGCACTCATTAAATGTTTACTGCCTGGATACAGCGATACCACAGTTCATGCCACCTTCCTCTCCCCATCCCTGCTCCAAAGCCCAGTGGGGGGTGATGAAAAATATAGGGCATGCAAAGCCCCCTGCCATTCTTTGCCTGAGGCTTTTACATCCAGGCTGTCCCCAAACTTGACTCTTCCCAAAGTTCTAAGAGCTCATACATATTCATAGTGGGAAAAAGTAGCACTGGAGAAGAGAGATTTATATTGTTTATTAAACCGGCACCTCAGCAAATTTACAACTGAGTCTGAATAAGTCTGTCTCCCCCTGTGCTTTCATAGTTTGAGAGCTGAATTGATGGTGCCTCCATGCTTGGCAGGGGAGGGACCTGAAGTCTAGGCATCCCCAGGGAGAGGTGGCCAAGGGAGATGGAGCAGGCAGGGGTGGGGGGCAGAGATACCTCTCCCCTCCTTTCTTCCCACCAGGCATGCTCACAGACAGGTCCCAGGACAACCACAGGCCCCTCCAAAGCCACTGAGGCTCAGAGGGACCCTGATAAGTGATCCCCCACTCCTTTCTTCTCTACCTTGGCGAATGAAACAGAGATAAATTCAGGTAATTACAAAGAGAGAGATTGCAAAAATAAACAGTCTACACAAAATGTTCAGATGTGCTGGCTAATCCGCCCCCACTCTGCCAGAAGAATCATCCATTGCTGAGCCCCGGTGACAAACTGTGTAATGCGTTGGATTGCTAACCCAAAGTCCAGCAGTGCAGTCCACCAGTGGCTCTGAGGGAGAACGGTGAGTCTTTCTGCTCCAGTCAACATTTACAGCCTTGGAAACTCACAGGGTAGCTTTACTCTGCTGCACAGGGTCTCAGTGAGTGAGGCTCAATTCTATCAAAAGCAGTGATGGGGCTTTTGTGAACGGTCCTTGGGCGACACAAATAGTTAAGTGCTGACTATCAGCTGAAAGGTTGGCAGTTTGAACCCACCCAAAGGTGTCTCTGAAGGAAGGCCTGGTGATCTGCTTTTGAAAGATCACAGCCTTTACAAATTCTAGGGAGCACAGAGAGTCCTACTCTACCCATCTGGGCTTACCCAGAGCCCCCTGAGTGACACAAGAACAAACTAAGAATTATCTAAGATGATTAAAAACATGGGAAGAGTGCAGAAGTGTGACTGTGCTATATTGGACAGTTGTCTAACAGACTCACCAGGACTGACTTCATTCTCTAGAGAAAAATGAATCTTTGTTCGACTCCGTGCACTGACTATGCATTAGGGCCCAGCAACTGTATGCTGACGTGCTAATTTGCAGACTTTCATCTAATGGAGATGCAAATAACTTCTGTTTCGTACGGGAGATGATTGCGATAGCTATAGTTTTATTGCTCTGCAGGATATTAACCAGCCTTGCAACTAATTTTAAAAACTCATTTCAGCCTTCTTTTTCCAACTAGCTTATATACATCTCTGTTCATCAAATGTCCTTAGAACCAGCTTTAACATACTGCTGGGTCCCTCATTAATAGTTAATAAGAGCTTCGAGGCGTGCTTACTTTGTATTTTGTATGAAGGCGATGTGCTTAATTTTTGCAAACATGGTGCTTTGACTCACCACTACAGGCCTGCTGCACCTGGCCCTACACCCACCCTGTGATGCTTTTCAAGGGTTGGGGAAAGCAGTTAGGGGTGCAGGTCCAGATTGCAGAGTAGAACCCGGGAAGAGGTCACCAGCAATACACAGGTCCGTCTTCAAAGCTAGGAGGCTTGGTGGCAAGGTGGTGATTTGAACTGCGAATTGCAAAGTCAGCGGTTCAAAATCATCTGCCAGCTCCTTCTTGGGAGAAAGTCAAAGAAGCTTTCTCCTTAAGTCCAGGGGCTCAGTGTTTTGTCTTACTTTGTTCTGTTTCAGAGGGAGGGCATACCCTACCCAACCCAATATATCCATTCACTTACAAGCGGTTATTCGATTCCATCACGTGGAATTGTACAGTCATCAATACTCCCTATTCTCCCTTACCTCCGCCCCACTCCCCGCTTCCCCTCAGGGAATCGTTACTCCTGTTACTGCTCCTGAAAGGTTATCTTTCTTGGCTTACATGTTCCAAACATATACAAATGAGCAACAACGAAAAACTAATATAGGGAAAATAAATAAATAAGGGTTCATGGGGGGTAGGTGCGGAAACTGATATCAAGGAGTTCAAGAAGAAAGAAAATGTTTTGAAACTGACTGTGGTAGCAAGTATGGAATGTTGGGATATCTGTAAGCGCTCCCAATAAAATGATTTTTTTTTTTAAAAAAGAGCTAGTCTCAGAGACGTGTGGAAGCTGTCTCACCCTGACCTAGACGGTAGCCATGAGTCGGAATCGACCCGATGGCAGTCAATCAGGATTTGCTCGTTCTTTTCTTCAAAGGGCTGAGGCGGGGAGAGACAGCTCGTGGAAGAGACCAGGAGTGCTACGTTAGAGCAGTGGTTCCACCTTCCTAATGCCTCGGTCCCCCATCCCCAACCATAAAATTATTTTCTTTCTTTAAAAAAAATATTTTTATTAGGGACTCATACAAGTCTTACCACAATCCATACATAAGTCCACTGTGTGTCAAGCACATTTGTACGTCGGTTGCCCTTATCATTCTCATACCATTTGCTTTCTATTTAAGTCCTTGGCATCGGCTTCTCATTCTTTTCCCCCCACTCCCCGCTCCCCACCGTTCATTGCTACTTCATCGCTGTCATTTTGCTACTGTTATGACTAAGGCAATCCCTCTGAAAGGGTCCTTCAACCCCCCAAGGGGTGGCAACCCACAGGTTGAGAACTGTTGCTCTGGAGGCCTCCTTTCTCCTGGAAACAAGAAGTGTGGAGAAAACGGCCGCACCTAACAGGCTCAGTGGAGAAATCAGGCGGAGTTCAGCCAAAGAGCTCTTGGGAGAAGCCTGCCAAACTCCCTTTTTGGGTAAGGTCATAAGGGTCATGACCAATGGCTATTTGTCTGAAAGGGCAGTTTCTGTCACCAGGGGCTGGAATTTCTAGGAGAGAGATAACGTTTCCCTGAGCAAAGTCTCTGTTGGCAAGACTTTCCAGATCATTCTCATGGTGGTCCTTCAGCCCTGGAAATGTGGAACAGAGCCTGCCATTCTAGAGAATCAGCCCAGCCACACCTGGGAGTTTTGCTCACACCAAGGAAAGGCTGGATTTCTGAATTAATCAGAGAGAGGGACAAAGTTATATTGGCTGAGGACTTCTCACACACCAGCTCACGGCTAGGTGCATTTAAATAGTGTCTGTGTTGGACCCTGCATGGCTGCTAACTTCAAGGTTAGCAGTTTGAAACCCCCAGCTGCTCCGTGCGAGAAAGAAGAGGATTTTTACTCTCACAAAGAGTCGCAGGATCAGAAGCCCATGGGGGCACTTGTACTCTGCCCTACAGGGTCAGCATGAGTCAGGAGGGACCCGCTGGCTGTGAGTTTGGAGTTGGAATCAGCCCTGGTGAAGCAGTGTTTAAGCGCTTGGCCGCTAACCAAGAGCTCAATGGTTCAAACTCCACCAGCAGCCTTAGGGGTGGGGGGAGCGGTGAGAGTCTGTTTCATAGAGAGGACAGGTTCGGAAGCTCCACGGGGCCATGTAACTCCACAGTGGATGCGTCATCTACTGGTTGGGCACCAGCCACCCAGCTCCAAGCCATGTCACCCCACATGATCAGATGCAACTGCCCCAAAGGGCTCTCTCTCTCTCTCTCTCCCACCCCACCCCCCCACCGCCCCCCACCCCCCGCCGCCCCCGTGAGCTGAAAAGTATCTATTTATTTAGACGTTTGGGTGAAACTTCTCAGGACAAGTTAGTTTTTCATTAAACCGTTGACACCTATTTTGGGTTCTGCAGTGCCCCGCCTGCACACCCCCCACCCACCCCCTGCCCCAAGGTAGCGTCTCCTCCAGGAGTGTCCTTCGTCACATAGCTGCTTCTGTGTCATTCTGCCGTGCTGCTGGGTACCGTCTCCCGTCCTTGACGAATGACAAACAGGCAGGGATTCTTGGCTGTACTTTTTTCATGGGAGCAGATGGGGCCCTTTCTCCTGCAGAGCCTGACCCACTGGTGAGCTCAGACCGCCCACCTTTTGATGCACAGCCGAACTTAAAAACTTAAGATAGTGTCATGAGCTGCTCATCCCTGTGAGAGAGAAGGATGAGGTTTCCCACTCCTGTGAAGAGTTAGTCCAGTGGTTCTCAACGCGTGGGTCAAACGACCCTTTCACAGGGGTCACCTGATTCATAACAGGAGCAAAATGACAGTGATGAAGTAGCAATGAAAATAATGTTCTGGTTAGGGGGGGGGGGGTGTCACCACCACATGAGGGTCACGGCATGAGAAAGGCTGAGAACCACTGAGTTCGTCTCAGAAGCACCCAGACACAGTTCTGTCCTGTCCTGTGGGATCTCTCTGAGGCATCATCAACTCAAAGGCAGTGAGTTTGGTTTTAGTTCGAGTCGCTAGGTAATTTCAAGGTTATACATTTGGTTGCTAACTGAGAGGTCAGCAGTTCAAAGCCATCAGCCCCTCGGAGTTGGGAAGACAGGGCTTCCTGCTTCTGTAAGGAGTTAGTCTGGGGAAGTCACAGGGGCAGGTCTACCCTGTCCTGAAGGCTGGCCATTAGTCAGCATCGACTTCAAGACGGTGAGCTTGGTGTTTGTTTGTTTTTAGAGATAAAGAAATTAAAACTGGGGCCCAGGTGTAATCTATGGTCTGCATCTTCAAGTTTCCAACCGGCCAAGGGAGATCACCCACAATCTTCTTGGGGTACTCCTCCACCACAGTTCTACACCCTTCCAGGCTGTCTTCATCTTAATCCTTTCACCCCTTCTTACTCCCAGAAGGTCTGGAAGTGTGTCTGTGAAAGGGCCGCCTCCCCAAACAGCCAACCCACAACCCACAAAGTGGACTCCATATCTGAATACTAGTTCCCAAGGCTCCTCCCCACCCTCATCACTCCCAGGGTGCTTTTCTGCCAGCACCTTCCAGTTCTTTCCAAGATTAGTATCTTTGTCGGTCTGAACTATAGCAGCCACCCCTCTTCTCCTTTTCTGCTTTGACCCAACCCAGAGAGGACAAACAATAATTTAAAAAGGAAAATGGATTGAGGAGAACACACCCATACCCACACACACTCACACACACATGTACAAACTGAGATTTAGAAAGGCTTAGTGACTTGTTCAAGGTTATAAAGAAAATTAGTACAGAAATGAGACAGATTTCAATGTGTGGTCCAAAGCCTATGTCCTAAAACATCATAGCTTCTCATTCTAGTGAGTACTCTGACAAACTGCAGTCATAGATGTAGGGGTCTCAGGTCTAGGACAAAGTCTGACCGCGTAACTCTCAGATATCCCATGAGGGTTCTCACCTCTCACGGCTCCTAGCACTTCCATAGGGAATGTCACACTGTTTCAGAAGCTTGATCAATTCCCACTGCAGTTTCCTTAGAGTTGACATTGCCTCTTGCCTCTGAAGCATCTCCTGAGAGCTAGCATCAATCACAGGAGCTGAAATGGACATTTGAGAAACAATAGAGCAGCCTATGTCATCTCTTGGTTGTCCGGTCTGCACATGGGGAAGAGTCTCTTTGAGTCTCCATAGCCCAGTGAGTGTTCCACTATCCAGCCAAGCACCATGAGAATCTGTTCCTACATGTGGGTATGGGATGCACAGGGACTGCTGCCCTAATCCAAGAGAGGTCAGAAATAGAGGCAAAGGAAGGGAGAAGAAGGAATGGGCAAAGACAGAGATAAGCCAACCATCAATAACATACACACACACACACACACACACACACACACACCTGCAGCAAGTCCAGTAGGGAAGGGGCTTTTGCTCTAAATTAGGAGCTCGGATTGTTACATGGGACTTGACATTTTAATTTATAAACTGGGTCGGAGTTTGACACCTAATTTGAACTGAAAATCTTCTTACCCAAGAGTAAGACTGTGTTAGCCTTTGGGGCCAGAGCAGAGGAAGAAATTTCCCAGTGGAATAAATTTTAAAGGGAAGTAGGAGACAAAATAGAGTCACTCTGGAATCATAACCTTTGAATGTGCCCCAGGCCCAAGTCTCACTTTATAGGTGCTGAGTGTGTTCAGACCCACTGAGATACTGCGGAAGAAAGGCGTAGCGGTCTGCTTCCATGAAGATGACGGCTGAAAATTGTGCGAATCCTGACTTTAGGTTCCTTCTCATATTTATAAAATGGCCCTCATGCTATGACTCCCTTGATGTTGATAAATGTTTGCCAATCATTATGTAACACTGGGGAGGAAGATAGATATTATGGAGCTCAGTGTTATCTGCAGCATGTGAGCCACCATGAGTCAGAAGAGACTTAACAGAATCAATGGAGACAAAGTGTGGTCTCTGGTTGGATGCCAGGCCTTGTCTCTGCAAAGGCTGCTCGGCCCCTTTTCTCTATGAGCATTCCTTCCTCCCATCAAAGGCAGTCTTTTATGAGCCCCAGAGACAGTTTGACAACCAGTGACTGGCCCTTTTCCAACTCAGTCCCCCAAGCACAGAACTGGCCCTCCATAAATACTTACCGAACTGTTTTTGAAGTATTCAAATCTGAAGAGTTATTTGTGATGTCTTCCTAGCACATGATTATATAACTGTTTTGTATTTTGTTTAACCAGCTTCTACTGTTCAACTTCAGATTGCTTCCAAATTCCCCCCTAGTATAACCAATGGCTCTACAAACAGTATCATTCACAGAGCTTTTGGCATTCTCTTGAATGATTTCATAGGTAAATAGATGAAAGAAAGAACGAAAGATAGCCAGAAGGATGAGTTGTCAAAGGCATCAACATGTTTATGACCCTCAAGGACCAGATCGACGTTGAACATTTGGAGCATCGAATGAGTACCTCTATTTCTTAACAAATTTGCTACACAAGGATCTATCAACTTTGAGTCCCTGAATTCTGAGCTAGAAAAGCTGCTTATTTCTCTCCCCCACCCCACCTCCACTATCAAGATTCCCATCTTCTTCCAATTCCTGCCCAAAATTATTTTCCCCAAGAAACCTACTCTGATATATCTTGCCCAACTCTGATATTTCCTAGTTCGTCTTCTATGATCCTAATCTCTTTGGACTGAGTAACCCCTCCAAGATCTTGAGGGAACTGTGAAGCATTGAGTAGTGGGGAATGAGATGGCTTTAATACCTGCTGATCATGGTAGCTTGGGTTCAAATGTTCAAAAAGCATAAGTGAAAGAGATGTGGTCATGTGGCTTCTAAGGCAGTTCATCGAGTCATGTTGGTGAGATTGAGAAGCATGCTGGGACTTGAGGATACAGACAGGAGGTAGTTTCACAGGATCAGAGTCCAAGAGGTCAATGAAGGGGACCAGGGGCCAGATAAGTTAAAGATGGTTGTTACCAAGTAGATTTTCACCAGAAAAAGAGGAGTTTAGAACAGGTGTGTGATCTGGTCAGATTTAGACTTTGGTAGATGTGGAAGCCAGGTGGGTGATTGGGAGTTGGGGATGAGATGGGAACACAAGGATTCTTCCTGATAACATTTCCAAAGTACGAGAGAAATCTCTTCATCCTCCCTTGTAAGAAGCATGTCGGCAGTACTCCAAAATACAGGTATTCATTCTCTGGCAGGCCACGGCTTACACAACATTCCTCACTAATGCCAATAAATTCTCCTTTATTCATGGTCCAACTTTCTCATACATACAAAGTAACTGAAAATATCAAGGTGTGGATCAATGCACCTTATTCCTCAAAGTGACATCTTTGCTTGTAATCACTTAACAGTAGATTTGCCCAATTCAATATGTTATCTGATTTTTCAACTACTGCTTTCATCAGTGTTGACCGTGGGTGTAACTTCAGTGTTTCCCCAATTATCCTAATGTTGCTTATTGGTCCAGTTGTGAGGGTCTGTGTGGTGTTGGTGTAGGCCAGACTGAAAGCTGGAGTCTTTGGTCTTCTTCAGGCAGTGTTTCAGGTCCCCTGTGCATTCTGCCAGGCTGTGCCTTCTGTATATCACATATGGCGGTTGAGTTGTCGTCTAATGCTGATGTTATGTTCTTCTCTATATCATCTGACTGCTTGGATTATTTGCTCAAGATACAGTCCTGATGCATACTTTTCCTGGTCTTAACCCCTTCAGTATCCTTTTATGCTTTTCAAATGACTGTCTCTTGCTTTATGTGCAAGTTCCACACAAGCACCATTAAGTGTTCTGAATTTCCCATTCTTCAGAATGTTTGCTATAATTTTTTGTGCTCGACACAGTCAAGAAAGTGCAGGATTTGTGATATTCTCTGATTTCAGTCGGGGCCCATCTAATAATACCTCTTGTCTGGATCTGGCTCGAATTGCTGACAGTTTCCTGTTGAAATGCTGCTGCAACTATCTTTGAATTATCATCAGCAAAATTTACTTGTGTAATATTACTGATATTATTTGATAACACCCACATTCTCGTGGGCCACCTTTCTTTGAATTGCACACAAATATGGATCTTGTCCATTCAGTTGGCCAGGTAGCTGTCTTCCAAATGTGAGTGCTTCCAACATTGTATCTGGTTAATAAAAACACCTCAATAGCTATTTCATTGATTTTCTCTACTTTGTCTCCTGCCCTGAAAAATCTTCTGTTCCATTCTTCCACCTCATCATTTCTTCTGTTTGATTGAGCTACTTACATTCAAGGTCAAGTGTCAGAGTCTCTTTGACTTCCCTATTGATCTGTCCTTTTGGTGACCTCTCCTTTTCTTCAGGTAGAATGTCTTCAATAGCATTCCACTATTGATCTTTGGTCATTAGGGTTCACAGCATCAAAACTATTCTTTGAGAGGGTTCCTAAATTCAGATGGAATATATTGAAGGCTATAATTTGGTTCTTGTGGACTTATTTTAACTTTCTTCAGCTTCAAGCTGAATTTGTTTAGGTACAATTGATGTTCTTTTCCACAGTGGGTTCCTGGTTGACCTTCTGGTTCAAGCAGGTTGAACCTCCTGGTTCTTGGTTTGAGCTTCTCCATTGTCTCTTTACACAGATACAGTCTGTGTGTTTGATTTCTGTGTGTTCCATCTGATGAGACCTAAAATAGCTGCCATTTAATTGCTGAAAAAGGGAGTTTGCAATGAAGAAGTTGTTGCAATGAAGAAGTCTTGCAAAATCGTATCATGCAATCTGTGGTATCAATTCTATCATTAGGTCACATTTGCCAACTATTGATCCTTCTTGATTTCCAAATTTTTATTACAATCACCAGGAATTATCATTGCCTAATGATTGCATGTGTGATCAATTTCAGACTGTGGCGTTACTAAGATTCTTCACTTTTTTCATCTTTAGAATTGCTTGTTTGTTATGTGTCATCTTGTCAGTTTTGACTCAGAGGATTCCATGAAAAACAGAACTGCAACCTTCCCAGTCCTGTGTCATCCTCACGGATGTAGGTAAGTTTGAGCCCATTGTTGCAACAATGGTGGCAATCAATCTCCAGGGTCTTCTCTTTTTCATTGTCTTTCTACTTTACCAAGCATGGTGTCTTTTTTCAGGGACTAGTCTCTCCTGATAACATGCCCAAAGGATATAACACAAAAATCTCGCCATGCTAGCTTCTAAGGAGCATCACAGCTGTACTTCTTCCAAGACAGTCTTGTTTGTTCTTTTGGCAGTCCATGGTACTTTCAATATTCTCCCCCAGCACCATAATTCAAATGCACTGGTTAGTCTATAGTCTTTCTTATGTAATGCAAAACATCACATGCTACCAATTGACCTAGTTGGGAGGATTTGAGTCTTTTTTTGGTTTTGTTTTGTTTTTTTTTTGGGGGGGGGGGGCATCACTGCTCTCCGGTGGTGGGAGTAGGAGGCCCAGCCCCACTGCTGGAATTGAACCTCCATCCCAGTGGGCCGCAGTCCCGCGCACAACCGCTACGCCACCGGGGCACAGCTTGGATTTGAGTCTTTTTTACATTGAGTTGTAATCCATACTGAAGGCTACAATCCTTGATCTTCATCAGCGAGTGCTTCGATTCTCCTTGATTTCAGCAAGGAAGGTTGTGTTATCTGCATATCATAGGTTGTTATAAGTTCTAGCTAATATGCTATTGTGAAATAGTTGAATGTTGACTAGTTCTTTTTGGTACAGTGCTGTGTATTCCTTCCTTTGATGGATGCTTTCTGCACCATTCAACTACTTTGCCCAATGAATCTTTCCATATTATACCTTGAAAGTTGAATGTTTTCTTCTGTTCTTCCACCTTGAGATATGCTGAGTGTGTTCTTCCTTTCTGGTTTCTAACTCTAGGTCTTTGCGCATTTTGTTGTAGTCTTTTACCAGATCTTCTTGAGCCGCTCTTTAAAATTTTCTGTTCAGCTCATTTACTTCATCACTTATACCATTTGCTATACTGCTCTGTGAGTTTTATTCAAATCAATAGCAGCGAATTTAGAGTTTGGGGATATTTTGATTATTGTGGGCTTAAAATGTTTTATTTCAGCTTAAAACTGCACTTACTTACCTAAGAAGAATGGATTGTTTGTTCTATAGTCATCCCCTGGCCTTGTTTTGGCTATTATTTCGCTATTTGCTTTCCCCAAAGACATAGCTGGCTTTATCTCTATTATTTAGTCTGGGGAATTCCACATGTTGCCAAGTAGTTGCTGTTCCTGGTGTTTAAAAAAAGGTATTTGCAATTTGCATTTGTTTATCTTTTGTCTTGTAAAATTCTATCAGGATATCAGGACATCTCCGCTTAACTTCTGTAACTAAAGCTATATTTTCCAACTGATTTTTCTTCCTCTTTATTTCTAACTTTTGCATTGCAGTCTCAATTATTAGCGATGTATTGTGCATTTGATCCACTTCAGAGTAAAGAACTTGGCAGATTTCCTCAATTTCTTCACCAGAAGCATTAGCTGTGTTTCAATTCCTCCTCGGTCTGCAAGTAAGATTGTGCCATACCACAGGTTGCTAATAAGCTTTTTTCTAGTCCTGACACCATACTCTTCTTCATAAAATCCAGCTTCTTGGGGCTGAGCCCCGGAGGCGTAAGTGGTTGAGTGCGGAACTGCAGCCTGCAGGCTTGGTGGTTCAAATCCAGTGGCGGCTCTCAGGAGCAGCTCTGGGTAGCTCCCATGACCACCAGAGGGCAGTGATGCCCCCCCCAAAAAAATCCAGCTTCTTAAACAATTTGCTCAGTATATAGACTGAGCAAAGATGATAAGAAGATACAAGTCTGACACAACACACCTTTCCTGATTTTAAACCATGCACCGTTCCCTTCGTCTGTTCACACACCTGTCACTTGATCCACGTACAAATTCTGAATGAGCATAGAATGAAGTGTTCAGAATTCGTATTCTTCTCAATGTTATCCACATTGCATTATGGTCCACACAGTCAAATACCTTTGCATAGTCAATGTAACACAAATAAGCATCTTTCTGATAGTCTCTGCCTTAAGCCAAGAACCACATCCTATCAGCAATCATATCCCTTGTTCCATGTTCTCTTCTGAATCTGGCCTGAACTTCTGGAAGTTCTCTGTCAATGTGCTGCTGCAAGTAGTGTCAGATGATTTTCAGCAAAATTTTAGTTGTGGGCAATATCAATGATATCATTTTATAGTTTGCACATTTGGTTGAGTCACATTTCTTTGGAATAGGCACAATGATGGATCTCTTCCAGTCGATTGACTAAGTAACTGTCTTCAAAATTTGCTGGCATGAACTAGTGAATGCTTCCCTGCTTCTTCAACTTTCCGAAACATTTCAATGGGTATTCCATCAAATCTTGGAGCCTTGTTTTTGGCTAAGGCACTGAGTGCAATTTAAACTTCTTCCTTCAGTACCATTGGTTCTTGCCCATATGCTACCTCTGTACACTGTGGACTGTCAACTAGCATTTTTTTGGGTACAGCAACTCTGCATTATTTCTATCTTTTTGTGCTTCCTGCATCATCCACTATTTTGCCTAAAGAATCTTTCAAAATTTCAATTTGAGGCTTGAATCTTTTCTTGAGTTCTGTCCATTTCAGATATTTAAGTGTGTTCTTCCCTTGGGTGTCCTAACCCCAGGTCCTTGCACATTTTGTTCTAATAATCGACATATCTTCTCCAGCTACTCTTTGAAATTTTCAATTCATCCGCTTGATTTCTTCCTTTCTTCCATTTGCTTTAGCTAGTCTGCACTTAAATAATAAATTTCAGTCTTTCCTGACATCGTTTTGATCTTTTCTTTCTTTCCTGTCTTTTTAATGACCTTGTGCTTTCTCCATGAATGATGGTCTTGATGTCCTCCCACAGCCCATCAAGTCTCCTGTCATTAGTGTTCAATGTGTCAAGTCTGTCCTTGAGATGTCCTCAACATTCAGGTGGGATAGACTCAAGGTCCTATTTTGGCCCTCGTGGACTTGTTTTCATGAAGTTAGCTGTATCCTATGCTTGCATATGAGTAATAGATGGTCTGTTCCACAGATGGACCCTGGTCTGGTTTCAGGTGTTAATAGAAAGCTCCTTCAAGGTGTCTTCCCACAGATGTCGTTAATTTGGTTTCTGTGGACTCCATCTGGTAAAGTCTGTGTGCGCTGTTACATTTTTTTTTCAGGCATCACTGCCCTCTGGCAGTGGGAGTAGGAGGCCCAGCCTTTGCTCCTGTGAGCTGGAATGGAACCTCCAACCCAGTGGGCCACAGTCCTGCACTGTTACATTTTGTGGGGTTCAAAAAATGTATTCTCTATGAACAAGTTGTTGGTTTTACAGAATTCTATCATGCAATCTCCAGCTTCATTCCTATCACCAAGTCCCTATTTTCCAACAACTATACCTTCCTCTTTGTTTCCAACTTTCATATTCCAAGTATTCATAATTATCAATGTATTTTGATTGTATGTTTAATCAATTTCCAAATCAACTCTTTTATAGAATTCTTCAGTTTCTTCATCACTGGCGTTTGTGGCTGGTGCATAAAGTTGAATAATAGTTGTATTGATTGGATTTCCCTAAAGGAGAATAGATATCATCCGATCACATATGATACTTCATGATGAATCTAACAAGATCTTTTCTGACAGTGAATGCCAGGCCATTCCTTTTGATTGTGTTAGTCCTGGCATAGTAAATACGTGACTTTCTAGTTCAAAATGGCCAATACCAGTCCATTTCAGCTTACTCATACTGAGGGTTTTGACCTGCATGTATTCCACTTCATTTTTGACTGCTTCCAATTTTCCTAAATTCATACCTCACACATCCAACTTCCAACCACTAGATTTTTCCAGCTGTTTTTTCTTGCCTTGAGGGGTGCCCCATCAACAAATGAAGATCCTGAAGGCTCCACCCCCACAGTTCATGTCACCATGGCTGGCTCCCTTCCAAGAAATCACCTCCTCCTCGCTCACGTGTCCAGCGCCCTCAGTAATATCTCCGACAATAGTCTGCTTCTTTTGCTTAGACTTTCATTCTTTGGAAATGCTTTGAAGTGATGCATAAGGAAGGCTTCAGCTGCTTCTTCCCCCAGAGTGGGGAGTCAAGGACTTCTTGGTTGTAGCTTTCAGTGTGGATTACAATCCAATGTTAAGACGACCAGAATCCTCACAACTGGACATCAGGATAAATGAAAAAAAGGTTGAAGATGTTAAGGATTTTGTCTAGCTTGGCTCCATAATCAATGCTTATAGAAGCAGCCGTCATGAGATCAACAAGAGGTATTGAGTTAGATAAATGTGCTGCACAAGACCCTTAAGAGTATTGAAGGACAAGGGTGTTACTTTGAGAACTAAAGTGCACCTGACCGAAGCCATAGCATTCTCCATTGCATCATAAAACGGAGGAATACCAACAAAGAGAAAAGCCCTCAAAGAGATGGATTGCACAGTGACTGCATCTATGGACTCAGGCAAAGGAATAATTGTGAGACTGGTGTAGGACTGTGCAGAGTTTTGTTATGTTGTGCACTCTGGATCAAAAGGATCTGTGGATCAAAAAGGAGATCACACGATCAGGTGTTAAGTTTCGATCCAACTGCATCTGGAACAATCCCTCCTCCAATGCACTCTGCATGATAGCAAGGCTCCCCACGTGCCTGGCCCACCCCCGGAGAGGACCCTCCCCCACCTTCCTTATGCATTTCCCCTTCATCTTTCCTTTTCCCCAAAAACAACTTTTAGATGGATCTGAGTGGAGATCAAATGATAAAATATTACAACTTAACCTGATGTCTGCTATACTTGACTTACAATGCTCTCTCTGATAACCAGGCTGTTCACATCTCTTGATTATTATTACAAGGGACCCACCAGAAGCTTAATCCATGTATGAACTCTGCAGCTGGACTTGGAATGCCCACTAGCATCCATTGCCATCTGCAAACCTTTGGAGTAATGGCATATTTTAAGGGACCCATTTGGGGATGATGCCCAAAATATTCAACCCAGGGGTATTAGTTCAAGAAAAGCCATCTGCTCTGGCAATTAAACACCAGACAATAGACACTGCTTCAAGCACAATAGAAGTCTATTTCTCACTCACATAAAGACCAAAAGAGTTCACTCCTATTTGGTGAGTAGCTCTTCTCTTAGTCTGTCTCAGGAAAGTGGGCTCCTTCCATCATTTGGCTCTGCTACCCTCCTCTCATCGGTCAGTTTGTCCCGCAGTGGTGGTTTGCATGCTGCTGTCGTGTGCAAAGAAGCCCTGGTGGCATAATGGCTACACTTTGGGCTTTGGGCTGCAAGGTCAGCAGTTCAAAATCACCAGCTTCTCCAAGAGAGAAAGATGGTACTTTCAATCCCTGTAAAAAGTTACACTCTTGGAAACCCACTGGAACAATTTGATGTTGTCTCTATGTGTACACATGGGCTCTGTGACACTGGTGACAGCAGGGTCACGGAGGATGGTCTGGTTTCAGCAGAGTTTCCAGACTAAAACTGACTGAAGACCTTATGAATAGCAGCAAACAATGGTCTTCAATAGTACCAAAGGATAAACCACGCAGGTTCGAAGCCATTGTGGGTTGACCCGTGGCTGCGACAATGATCTCAAACCCAGCAACAATGTGAGCCTGGTTTAAGACCAGGTCATGCTTCCTTCTGTTGGATGGAAGGTTCCTATGAGCTGAAACCCACTCAGTGGCTCCTAAGAACAAGAACGTCTTCAGTAAGTGCATCCAATGAGAGGGAGGGAGGGAAAGAGGGAGAAAGAGAGACAGAGCGAGAGAGAGAGAGAGAGAGAATAAAGGTACACTCTGAACTCCTTCAACCTGGAAGAAGTGACATATGTCTGCCTACTCACATTCCACTGTTGAGAACTAGCAACAGGACCCCACCCAAAGCAAAGGGCTCTGGGAAATGTAGCGTTTCCAGGACTCAGGGGAGAAAGGTTTTTCTCAACCATGCTACCTTTTATAGGAACCTCCCTGTGGAGGTCATGTGCTTATGTCAATTTCATGATTGAGATGTCGGGGTGGAGTCTAGCCTGTTAATCTGGACATAGCCATTGAGTAGCCAAAGAGGTCTCCATGTGGGCATGGCTTTCTCCTGAGACTTCTGGGAAATCTCGTGATATTTCCCTCATTGAGAAGAGAAGCTGGGAAATCTCGCAATATTTCCCTCATTGAGAAGAGAAGCTATCTCCCTAGTTGTTGGGATTCAGTCTCTGAGACAACAAACTATGGACAAGACAAGATGGCAGCTTCCAAGAAGCTGAAGGAACCAGAGGAGAAGCCACATGGCTTTACACTGATGGAGCCAGACCTCTGAAGCTGGCAAAGTCATGTGGAGATCCCTGACAGTGCTGAGTTGCCTCTACCACCACTGGATGCTGTTGATGGAGCCTGAGCCCTGGAAGCGAGGAGCCCCGGGGAGACCCCTGCCAGTGCTGAGATTCTGCACCCACTGGCTTATGACTTCATGAGTCAGAAGGAGATGTTATAGACTGGTATCGGGGATATGAGCTAATATCAGACTTATGACTTTGAACTGGACTGGGTTGGGATGCTTTCTCAATGTTCCATTCCTCTTGTATATAAACCTTTCCCTTATATCCATATACGTCTATGATTTTGTTTCTCTTGTCTACCCAAACGAACACACTTCCCCTTTACCCTGCCCTCCCATTTTAATGATTTGTGTCTGTGCCAAGCTTGAGAAACTTTGGTTTACAGCATATGACTAGACTACATAATTGCAATAAGAAGACAATTACAAGCTCCAATGACAAAACAAGTTGTCATGAGCACAACACCATTGGTGGAGACGGAGCTCACAAGGGAGCATTCAGGAGATTAGTCAGCTAGAGCATCGACTTGGCCGGGGTCCTTGCTCAGTGCAGAGGAAATGGAGGGCATCCGTCCTTTGGCTTAGCGAGCCGGTTTAGTGCCAGTCTATTGAGACCCCTGCTTCATTGTCTCCCTCACAGGGGTTGTGAGGACATGAATAAGATAGTCCGTTTGCAAAGCCATCAGTGGTGCGAAGCTTAACAGGCTTAGCTGCTAACCGAAAGGTTGAAGGTTCAAGTCCACCCAGAAACTGCTGAGAAGAAAGCCTGACAATGGACTTTCCATAAAAACCAGACCTGGGAGCCCCTATGGAGAGCAGCTCTGTCACACATTGCAGCGGTTGGGGGGATGGGGGGGAGGATGTTTGGCCTCAAGCTAGAATCCATAGCTGTGGCCTTTCAGAAGCAAATCATCAGCCTCTCTGGAAATACCCCAGGGTAGGTTCAGACCACCCACTCCACAGTTAGCAGTGGAGGGGCTTAACCATCGATACCACACAGGAACTCCTGAGCACATAATAACAATCCTCTTGTACATCTTCTGCCCAGAATCCCTCTGCTTGGCCAGCGGCTTCCATGATGCAAAAATGGGAAAGGAAAGCTAATAATAAACTGAAGGCATGAAGCAATGTAGCATGTTATCCATTTTTTAACTGCACATCCATGATTCTAGAAAATAAGACTGCCCCGAGAGCTGACTAGTGCCGCGCTCTTACACTGTGCGTGCAGGACTGCAATGAGTGGCGTGCTGAATAAAGCATGGCTGAGGAGCTGGGAAGCGCCCTGGGCTCCAGTCCAAACAGAATTTCAGAAAGATGGCACTGTCGTCTGGTGAAAGTAAACTCAACCTGTTGCACCCTTTCAGAGAAAAACACAGTGACACAGTAGGGAACGACCTCGTTTGGACTGGGTCATGTATGTTGATATGGTTCTTATCAACTGTTCAAGGGAACAGCCTCTGTTGGGTCTAGTCTTTGTAATTGTCACCGTGGAAGGTTTTCCCTCCAGGATCGAGTCTTAGAAATAGAATGAAAGTGGAGCGGTTGCCTCCCATGGCCTTCCGCAAGCTCGGTACACGTTTCCATGTCCACTTGCACCTACGTCTCTTAGAATCCTTGGTTTACTGTCATGGTCGTGTGTTGTTGAGTCAAGTGTGACTCAAAGCTGTGTGTGACAAAGTAGAACTGGCCCCCTAGGGTAAAGTTACCAGATTTTAAGCAGGACACCATTGACCTGGGGTGTGTGTGTGGGGGGTGGGGGGGAAGGGGCTTCTTGATTAAAAATTTGGTCTATATGGAGCAACAGAAATTTTCATAGAACACAAAAATAGTATTGTAATATATTTATTTTAATTTTAAAATGTCGTGGGACGTTGTTAAATTGTTAAAAAGAGGGACATCTGGAAACTTTACCCTCGGGTAGATTTCTTAGTCTGTAGATCTCTACTGGAGCAAATATCCAGGTATCTTCTCTCATAGAGCCCTTGAGGGGCTCCAAGAATGAGTTATCGTGTTCTACCTGGTTCATTGGCTAATGTTAAAAATAAAGCAACATGTTGTGAAGACCTTTCACTCTGGTGGTGGTGTCATGGTCACCGACTGAACTGCTCACCACAATGCCACCTGTTCCAACCCACCGGTCGCTCTGCAGGAAAAAGATGAGGCTACCTACTCCTATAAATATTTAAAGACCTGGGCTGAACCCCAGTGGTGCAGTGGTTGAGTGCAGGACTGCAGCTCACGGGCTTGGTGGTTCAAATCCAGCAGCAGCTCTCCAGGAGCAAAGCTGAGTAGCTCCCAAACCACCAGAGGACAGTAATGGCCCGCCCCCCCCCCAAAAAAAATTAAAGTCTCAATAACCTATAGAGGCAGTTCTACTCTGTCCTACAGGGTCGCTATGAACCAATGACAATGAGCTCTGAAGTTCTTTAATGGTACAGTATTTTGCTTTTAATTTTTCCCAATGTGACAGGTAGAAAACGAAAACTCATTCTTATTGTTGTTTGGATTCTTGGATGACTAGCTGGTGAGATATGCTTGTTAATTATCTTATTCTTTTATTTTAAAAAATTACCTTGTGCAATAATTGGATTTTTTTAATTCATTTTGTAAAGAATTACTTTCGTTTTAATGGAAATACACACACAACAGATGACACTCCCATTCGGCAGCTCCTCGGTAGACAGGTCAGTGACACTGGTACAGTTAAGCTACGTCACCATTCTCTCTACCTCTCCTTATGTTGGGTCGCCACCAGTGACTTAGACTCTTTGCTCCGTCAGCTACTCGGCTATTTCTGTTTTCATTGTGACCTGATACAATCCTTTAAAAGACTGTCCAAGGCCTGCCTGGTGTGGGGGTTACACAATGGGTTGCTAACCAAACTGTCAGCAACTCCAAACCACCAACCAGAGCCTCCTTGGGAGAAAGAGGAGGCTTCCTGCTCCTGCAAAGAGTTGTAGTCTCAGAAACCCACAGAGGCAGTTCCCCCTCATCCTACAGCGTCACTGTGCATCAGAATTGACTGGATAATGATAGTGAGTAACCTAAAGGCTGGCGGTTCAAACTCAACCAATGGCGTTGCAGAAGAAAAAGAATTACAGCTAAGAAACCATGATGGAACCGCTTTACTCTGGGTGTTAGGCAGGATTCTCTAGAGAAACAAAATCAGGACACTTATGATTATATCTATATCTAGCTATATATATGTATGTGTGTGTGTGTGTCTCCCCTGAGACAAAATAAGCAGAGTCTGCCCACAGGCAGCAGGCAGCAGGGTAGGTCAGCAACAGTAAAGAGCTCAGAATTTAGTGAAGCATACCCAGATGGGATATTGAACCCAAGCAGTGCAAGATGACAGGATCCACCAGTCTCAAGTTCAAGTGAGGTACACACCAGCAGCATGGAGAAGCAGGTCTCAAAGCCTCAAGCTCCAGCAAGAAGATCCACGGGTTGGCTTGGTCCCCAGGTAGTGCAGCACACAGGTTGAGGCAGAGAACTAGCTAAAGCAGCAGCACACTGGTCTGATCACCAGGGAGCTAGAGAGACAGAGGTGGGACATGTCGAGCCATTTCCCTCTTGACCCTCCAATCAAATTTCAATCTGATCAGTCTCTGCCCACATGTTCCTATTGGACAGGGTGGCACAATAAACCTAGCAATCACACTCTGTAACATGTGCAGTTTCCCAAGTCACAAATCAACAACAGAAATAAAATCAACAAAGAGCTCAATACTCAAGGCAAACATTCTTCTCTCATTCAGCTAAAGTGTTGTTTTACTTGAAGATGACTTCACTAGATAGTTTCAGGTCAAGGGTCAAACATTTCTCAGGGCAACAGACGTTTCCCCAGCTTCCATGGATCCAGCAAGTCTAGATTTTT
>PVJH01017076.1:0-48769 GCA_004026705.1 Nesogale talazaci
TTAGTCTGTCCCTCACCGCTAATGGGGGCTGCTGACCAGTGGGCCAGTGGTTGGCACGCACCGGTGGACTCTGGCCGAGAAGGTCAGACAGCCACAGACCCTCTGGGGGCAGGTCTCCCCTTTGCTGGGAGGTGGCTGGATTCAGAATCCACCCATGCAATCAGGGACTGACTAAAACCCTTGGCTCCCAGCTCTGCCTTCCACTAATGGGCTGGGATTCCACTACCCACTGACCATGGGGCAAGGTGGGCTGTCTGTTCCCAGGCCTTCTGTCCTGCCTGTTGCCTGAGTGCCTCACCTACCTGCAGACCAGCCCAATCTCGTGGCTTCTGTGACTGTCCCTGGATGCTTTCCTGGGAGATCCAGCAACGTGTGGCCATTCTGTCACGGCAGGTGGGCTCTGTGAGTTAATGGTGCCTGCCGAAAGAGTCAAGACTCCAGTCATCAGACACTCTATGGGCCGGGTTTGCCTACAGGAGGGAGCAGCTGCCAGTGTCTCCAGGACAAGGCAGAAGACAAAGGTTTCTGTCACCACTGTGTTTGAAGGCTCTGGGGACGGCTGCTTCATGGCCTTGGGTTGGAGTGCATGGACCAGAGTCTAAAATGTAAGGAAGTTTATGAAGAGCGACGGGCACCCTGCGCAGTGGAGCTTTGGTAGAAAGACTTGCCTAGACAGAGGGCATTTGCAACTGTAACCGCCCATCAGCCCAGGAGGACCACGGTCAGAGTAGCCTTAGGAGGGTTCTGCTTCCCTCCTGGCAGCTTAGAAGAACTACAGCCTGAATGCATCCCCTCAGAAACAAGGGTGGGAGGCCAAGGCTGACTGTCCTTGGACCTGCCATCAGGAAAGACCAGGTCCTAGGAAAGGTCACTGCAGTTGGCGGGTCCGCACGAGATGGGTGGACACGACGGTGGACTCTAACATTGCTGCTGTCGGGAAGGTGGCGCAGGCGCTGTGGAGTCTTGCTCCATTGTGTGTGACCCACCTCGGTCAGAGCCCAGGAAACAGAAGCAACATGTGCCAAGACTGGGTGCCTCGTCCCAGCTTCCAAAGGAGCAGCTGAAGTCTGTGGATGTTAACAACTGCTCAGTGAGCTAATTCCGTGTCTCTCTCTCTGTCCCCTCATGTCTTGATGGCTGCGCCATGTCTCAGGATGTTTAGAGCCTCAGGTGGAGAAGGCTGACACAGGGGGAAGATCTGCTTTAGGCTGGCATCTGCACCGGCTGTGTGGAACCAGCCCTGCCACTTAAACGCCTCACATGACCGATGTTTATGAGTTCAGCTGAAGGCCATCTTCCTAGTTCATTGCTGCAGCACTGGACACATGGTTCGGGAGTGTGGTAGTTACAGAATCAGCACCAGTTTGGGGCTTGAGAGGATTAAGAGTGAAGGGGTAAAGTCTAATCTGTCAATCACAGCCAATGAGGTAGCCCTGTGTGCAGGATCTCCTCCTGAGGATTCTGGGAACTCCAGTATTTCCTCCTTGGAAGCAGGAGACACACACACTCTCTCTCTGCTCACTACCTGAGAGACACACTAATGACAAGACACATGGCAGTACTCTGGTGGACCCTGTGCCCTGGGAACTGGGGGATGCACATGGAGACCCCTGCCAGCACTGAGATGCTTCTGCCACCACTGGATTCACAAGACTGTGCACCCACTGGCCTGTGATCATCCTGCATTGGCCTCATTGCATGTGCGTTACAAGTCTGAAGAGGACTTTATAGATTGGTACTGGACCTATGGTCTAATATCTGACTTATGAACTTGTTCTGGACTGGGCTGGGATGTTTTCTGAATATTCTATTGCTCTTGTATATAAGCTCTTTCTTATACACATATGAATGTCTATAGATTTGTTTCTCTAGTCTACTTGGACTAACACAGGGACAGAATGGAAAGCCTAATACAAAATTGTCCCAAAGCTGGGAATTGACCCCATGATAGATGATCAAAAATGAGGATCGTGAGGCTTGGGCTTATTTTGTGGGGCATGTTATTGGAAGGAGCAGTCCCTGGGGACACACCCTACTTGGTAAAGCATGTAGATGGTCAGCAAAAAGAGATGGGTGGACACAGTGCCTGCGGCAGTGGGCTCAGACATCACAGCGACAATGAAGATGACAGGCACCAGGCAGCTTCTGGTGGTGCTGAGCACTGGGTTTCTCTGCTCCCGTACAGAGCACAAGACTGTCATGGAAACCCACAGGGGCAGCCTGTCCCTGTCCCAGAGGGTTGCTCTCAGTCCACATTGACTAGATGGCAGTGAGGGTGTGTGTGTGTGTGTGTGTGTGTGTGTGTGTACATACGTTGGGTCACTGTGGCAGTTACATAAACTCCTCTCAACTTGAAAAAGGGTGGAGTTTAGCCTGTCAATCATGTCACAGCCAATGAGGCCTCTGTGTGGGCATGACTTTCTCCTGAGGATTCTGGGAGCTCCTGCCTTTCCTCCTTGGAGGTGGGGTGCACACACTCTCTGTTTCATCTTCCTGCTGAAAGACACAGGGAGCTATGCTAGAGGCCTGGGTTTGGAGGAGGTGTGGGGAGACCCCTGTCAGTGCTGAGATGCTCCCACTACCATTGGATCCACAAGACTTTGCACCCACTGACCTGTGATCTTCCTGCAGTTGGCATCATTCCGTGTGTTGTGTGAGTCTGAAGAGGAATTGGTGGACTGGTGTCAGACCTACGGTCCAATATCATATTTACACACTTGATCTGGACTGGGCTGAGATGCTTTCTCAACATACAATTGCTCTTTGTATAAAGCTTTTCCTTACACACATGTGGGTGCCTGTGACTCTGTTTCTACAGTCCATCTGGCCTAAGACAGTGCTAGGAGCCGGAAGTGATTCTGCAGCCCCTAGCAAGAACAAAGGCAGTGCATATTTCTGAGAAGCTTCTCAATAACGTTTACAGCTTCACAGGTTAGTTCACTCAGCACACGGTGAACAAACAGTTCTCGCTGCCCTCGTGGCTGTTGTTTGGTTAGAATCATATTTCTTCCAGAAGTTAGATTGGCAGTTCTCAGAATCAGAACCCTGAAATAGCCTATGCCATGGTTTTTAATCACTCTTACGAAGATAGAGAGCTATCGTCGAGGTCATGGCTGAATGTGTTTGATATTTTAATTTCTATTGTTGCTGGGTTTCAAGCACTACCTAACTCATTATCAGCTCCTCTTAAAACCTCAGCACTGTGACTCGTCAAACAGGAAGTATTGGGATAGACAGGCTGTTGCTAACTGCAGTTGGTGAGAATGTAGAGTGCAAAGGGAAGAGGGGGCTGATTTTAGCAAAGGCAGCAGGTGACTGTGAAAGATAGTCCAGGCTCATAGGGTTGCATTAAGTGCATGAGCAGACAGACTGTGCACACCTGCACTGTGAAGAGTGAGCGGAGCCTGAGCGCAGTATATTATGAGCAATTTCTGGTTCTGTTGGCAATAGTCACGATGTTCAGTTCACATCAAATTCCTTGTATGGTGTCAGTTTGAGGATCAATTAGGTGACAGTCAATGAATCCTCGGTGTGGTCATGATCTTCCCCTGAGGATTCTGGGAACTCCTGTATTCCTCCTTGGAGGCTGGATATATTCTCTCTCTCTCTCTCTCTCTGTCTCTCTCTTTCTCCTGACTCTCTGAGAAACTTTCTACTGACCTGACACATAGATCTATGGTGATGGCAGTGAGAGACCTGGAGCTAGAGAAGCCATGTGAAGATGTCTGCTAGTGCTGAGAAGCTTACAATGCCACTGGATCCACAAGACTTTCCACCCACTTTCTTATACACAGATGAGTGTCTATGAATTTTTTTCTCTACGTTTCCCTGACTAACACACCTGTTATTAATGGAAAGCCACAAAATACAAAAAGCATAGAGTTGGCACGTGCTGTCGCTGGGTTCAAATGTCTGGGGACGGGCCCGTTAAGTAACTAAAACAGTCTAGGTATAAAAGAGGCAAGATGACAGTCATTTGGGCCAGAGGAGTGAATGACTATAGTGTAATGGATATTGTCTGAGGAAGATCACGCCATCAGGGGTAGTAAGGGAGCCCTGGTGGCACAGCGGGTTGGCTCACTGAAGGGCCAGTGGTTGGAAGCCAGCAGCTTCGTGCAGAAGGAAGATGAGGCAGTGGCTCTGCAGACTTACAGGGGAGCGTGTCTGCTCTGCCCTACAGGACTGCTAGGAGGAGGACTGGCTGCTGGCAGGGGCCTTGTGCCGTTGTTGGAAGGGGCGGTAGAGCTGGCTCTGACTCAGTGAATAAAGCCCTGCCTGATCCAGCACGATCCTTCCCATGGTTCTGTTTGAACCACTGGGTGGGTCCAGCTCCTTGAAAGTCTTCCTCTTTCTTTTGGCCAATGATTTACTTGACCAGTCATGATGCCCCATTTTCAGGGAGTGGCCTCTCCAGAAAGCATGTTCAAAGTATGTGAGAGGAAGACTTACTTCTAAGGGTCATTCTGATTGTATGCCTGTAGTAGTTACATAATAACTTCATGTCATCTTGAAGATATATGCACAAGTGTCGGGGTGGAGTTTAGATTGTCGATCAGGTTGCAGCCTGAAGGTGTGACAGAGGTAAATAACTCTCTGGAGGCCTCCCCCCCCACTTACCTTCTTATTTACAGGCCTCTCTGGGAGCTGCCAGAGCCCTGCAATGTTGCTATCACCATCGGATCCACCCAACTTCCCACTGACCAATCTATGGTTTTCAGGCCTTCTGCATCCTTTCATGTGGCTACGTGAGTCTGAAGCGGGGTTCGTGCACTAGTGCTGGACTTAGGGACTTGAGTTGGACTGTGCTGGGATGTTTTCTCAATGCATCACTATTTCTTGATGTGCAACTCTCTTACCCTCTGTGAAAGCCACTGGCTTTGTTCCTCTAGTCAATCTGGCCAAATATCCTGTCTTCCTGGAGAGATTTGACCAGGGGTAGTGGCAACACTGTCATCATCCAGAAAGCTTAACCCAGCACAGGATGCAAGATGGAGATTTCCTGGTTTCTATCAGTTTACAGGGTTCAGCTTGTTTGCTGGACCACACTGCTTTCCCCCTGCCCACAGTCAGTGCAAATTAACCAGGCTCTTAGGCAGGAGTCCCTGAGCTGTGTGATTCAGGGTGACAGGGCGCTACACTCCAGTACCTCCTGCCACTGAGCAGGACAGCGTCCTGTCCATTGGAGGAGACAGTGAGCTATTTCAGTGTGATTTTTCTCCCAGACTACAAGGTGACCAGGCATCTATTTTGACACCATCTTTTCTTTGGGAAGAAAGCTGTGGGCATTTTATCATTAGTGTGTCAGCTCCCTGTGCTTGGCTCTCCAGCATCCAGCAAGCAGGTGCTTGGGGCCCTGTAACCTGTCTGAATGGGGACAGACTCTGACATTGACACTCAGCATTTAAGTCCCAAGCCCGCTGCCTGATTGGGCATCATCCACCCTAACCCTCTCTGCCAGCCGCGGTTTGCACACATGTCACTTTCTTCATTTCTGTTCTGACCTGAGCCTGGCCTGTACCTTCTTGCCTTGTTTGTTATGCATTTTTATTTTAAATAATTATAAAAAACCTTTATGCTAATTGCAAGCCCTGCCAGTATCAGCTGTACAGACAGTGGGCCAAGAAAGCGCTTTCTGCGCTCCCAGTTTCTCCAGGATGAATCAATGTCCTCGATGTCCATTTCCCATCCACTGGGATTGCAAAGCTTGCTGGTGTATAATCTCCAGGTGGCGCAGCCTCGTGCTCTCTCACAGGGGTTCATTTGGGGAAAAGAGCCCCTGAAGGGCGTGTGGAGGTGGCCGTCTGTGCGGTCCCCATGCCTTCCCTCTCCCAGGAAACTGCCTTAGAGAGGAGCTTTGCTGCGGCTTCAAACTCACTGCCGGGAGTGACCCAGCTCACAGGCGCCCAGGAGGATGGGGCAGAGCTGCCCGCAGGGTTCCTGAGACCAGGGGCCTCATCATACTCCTGGGGATTAACATGGTTCCCATTGTCACCCAGTGGCTGTCCAGCTTGTGTTCTTTCTTGGTGACCAGAGCACATGTACCAGAACAGGTGTTGTCCACTCCTGGGCCATTGTCCACATGTTTGAGTCCACCCATGGCAGTCATCTCACGGAGGGCCTCCCTCCCGTCCACCCAGCAGCACACATGAATTCCTGTTCTAGCAACTGGTCTTTCCTTGTGATGTGTGTCATCGGGAGGCCATGGCCTCCAGACCAGAACTAGAGGTGTCCGGCTTCCACAGTCAACGGCGCTGTGTGAAATGGCGGTAGAAAGTCTTGGGTACTGTGAAAGATAAATGTGGAACATGGCAAAGGTCAGGTTTCTTAGTGAACAGAGATGGCCTATTCACAAGTCCTACTAGACATGATCGCATTCCCAGGGCTCCCCTCTCAGCCAAACCACAGCCAGGTCCACCAGGGGAACGGGCACATCGGGGAGGGACACAGCCTCAGAATGGTCCTTTGAGATTCAAAGGCAGCACTGGCATGAGGACAAAGTTCAGAGGGCTAGGGGGGACAGAGGAGTGGGAACAGGAGATGCAGGGAGGGTGGGAGAAGTGATGCTGCACGTGGGGAGGGCAGTCGTGTGATTCCAGGACACGTGGACAGGTCCCTGAGTGCCAAATGATGATCTGCCCTGTATGTCCTCATCAGTTCACAATAAAGAGTCAATTCTCAGACAAAATGAACACTCAGACAAAGCCCGTAACCTTGGCCTTGGAGGCGCATCTGGATGCATTTCCGACCACCCAGAGGCTAGTTCACGGGCAGTTGCAGTGGTTTTTTTTGCCGGTATGCGACTTCTCCGCGCTCTTCTCTGTCCCTTCTCATGGTTTGTGGCGGTCATGTATTTGATATGTCAATTTCATGATTGAGATATAGGGGGGAGTCTAGTCTGTTAATCTGGAGATAGTCATTGAGTAGCCAATGAGACCTCCGTGTGGGCATGGCTTTCTCCGGAGACTTCTGGGAAATATTGCGATCTTTCCCTTGTGGAGATGAGAGGCTGTCTCCCCAGTTGTTGGGAGTTAGTCTCCAAGACAACGAACTACAGACAAGACAAGATGGCAGCATCCCAAGAACTGGAGGAGTCAAGGAGAAGTCACGTGGCCTTACCCTGATGGAACCAGACCTCTGAATCTGGAGAAGCCACGTGGAGACCCCCATTAGCGCTGAGTTGCTTCTATCACCACCGGATGCTGTTGATGGATCCTGAGACCTCAAAGTGAGGAGCCATGGGGAGGCCCCTGCTAGTGCCAAGAATCTGCACCCACTGGCCTGTGACTTTGTGAGTCAGAAGGAAACTTTATAGACTGGTATCGGGCATATGGGATAATATCAGACTTATGACTTTGAACTGGACTGGGTTGGGATGCTTTCTCAATGTTCTATTCCTCTTGTATATAAACCTTACCCTTATATCGATATGCATGTCTATGAATTTGTTTCTCTGGTCTACCCGGACTAACACACCATCTGAGGCAATTGAAGAGACCAGGGATTGCCTCAACGTGACAACTTTGCCGTTTAGCACTTCCAGTACATCTTTCAAAGAACTGCCAGATACAATTTGTGGCAGTTGGGCCCAAACTGCAGCCTACCCCTGCCTTCCATCTGGGAATCTCGGCATTTACTGGGCACAGTGGCCGGTGGGCAAGCATGGTGGACCTGCTGGTTTTTGCTTGGTCCAGGATGAGTGGATGGCTGTTGGAGCATGGAGAGTGTCTCATGGTGCCAGTGCCTCTGAGAGACACATGGGGTCCTTTGGTATACCTTTCACCCAGCGCTGGCTGCTAGGGAGCCTTCGGGCCCCAGAATGAGCTGCCTTGTCTGTAAACTCCTGGTCCATGGCACCCATGAGCTGCACATGCTGTGATTAAGGACCTGTACGTGCTGTGATTAAGGACCGTGGCTTGGGTTCCTGTTCATAGTGAACCATAGTGACCCTGTAACTGCTTCGCCGATTACATCCCATGGAGAGAAGGGGTGGAGTAGGCAGAGCGAAGCACTCATGGGTCATTGCTGCCCATTTCCCACCACTGTAGCCATTGCACTAGTGAACTTCACTGAGGGCCTCCCTCTTTCATGCTGAGCTGTGGTAGCATAGTGGTTACCAACTGGGTTGCTAACTGCTGGGTCGACAGTTCAATACCGCCTGCTGTTCCTCTGGGGAAGCACAAGGCTTTCTCCTCTTGCAAAAAGTCACAGTCTCAGGACCCCCAGGGCCAGTGCTACCCTGACCTACAGGGTCATTGTGAGTCAGAGGACGTGTTGAGCTCCAACTTGACTGAGCGTGAGGCCCTTCCTTGGTGAAAACACATCCGCGGTCTATAGATGCTGTCTCCCCACCCTCGCCTCTAAGGAGCATGCCCACCACGTGTCTCCCAGCGCTGACTTGTCTGTTCCTGCAGCCCCCACCGAAGTTCCACGTCCTCACCCAGATCTCTCACATGCGTGCCCATCTTCGATCTTCCTCACCCTTTGGGCAGCTCTCATGTACCCAGGAGGTGACTGAAAAGACCAGGGCCCAGGGACCTCACAGCAACATCCTTGCCACCAGCTTCCCAAGATGGCAATAAAGTCAGGATTCTGTCCTTGCTGACTGTTGCTGTCTCTAAGCCCTGGACTCCTGGTGGCCACAGAGCACTGGGGACAGAGGCCCCCAGACCTCTGCCATGTCCTGCTGTCTGCCTGTTTGCCTTTCTACGTAGGGGGCCTCTCTTCCGACATCGTGTCCTACAACAGTCTGATCCTTATGGCTCCCATTGGCGACTTCGTCAGACCTTTCTCCATGCTCTGTCTTAGCCTGTATGTGCCACAGAGCCCTGGGGGACCTGGTTGGTGTCGCTCAACATCTCTGTGATACCACTTCCAACAGCAGAGCCATGGGAAACCAGTGCGTGAGTAGAGCTCACGGAGAGAGAGCAGCATAGTGGCAGGCTGGCCAGCGAAGCACAGAGGGGTCCAACATGCAGGACAGCTGCCTGCCCTTGAGAACACAGATCTAGACATGCTGCTGTCAGGGGCTGTCCTGTGGGTCCAGCTCACAGCTACATGCCCACAGCAGAACAAAGCACCACCAGCCTCACAGTGCTGCTGTGTTGGAGCCCACTGTGGCCGCCACCGTGTCCCTCACCTGCCTTGTCTGCCACCTTCCTCTTTTTCGTCACCGTTCTGTCTTGTCAAGCAGGATCACCTTCTCCAGGGACGGCTCTGGTCCCCATGATAACATAGCCACATCCTGGGCATGAAATCTGGGCATCCTGGCCTCTGGGAAACATTCTAGCTATATTTCCAAGATAGATCAGTTTGTTATTTTGGCAGTCCAAGGGAAATGCTGTGACTGAGGTCTGGCACCCTGCAGTCCTCAGAGTCACCCCCTTGCTACCCAGCAGTGCTGGGGTGCCTGCCTATTTGATACTTTTTGCCAGCACCATACAGAACCCAAATGTCCCTATTCTTCTTTGGTCTTCTTTAGAGTTCAGCTACATGTCCATCTAGATGAGAGACAGGAGATCCCAGGATGTAGCGTGTAGGTGAACACAGAAGATTACAATGCTGAAAGCACAGAAGTAACCAATAGGCATCCAGAAGCATCTTTTTATCTTTTAATTATTTTTGGTATCAAATCATCTCAGATGATGGCAGTGTTAGGCAGTGACACTTACTTATGTATAAGAAAGAACTTGATACCAAGAAAGAATGTTGTATCAGGAAAGCCGCCTGGCCGAGCTCCACTCTAATCCATGGGTCAGATGCTAGGTGGAGCCTCCTCCCTCAACACACGCAGCTGCAGGCTGACGATGGAGGAAGGCGAAGGGGGAGTAGGGTGACAAGCCGGTGGGTGGGTGCAGGTTAACCCTCCTGGACCCAATGTCGGCGTGAGCCCACGGAACACTGACAGCTAGCTCGTCCAGGCCACCAGGAAGTTGAAGGGGGTGGGGAGAGAGAGAGAGAGAGAGAGGGAGAGAAGAGACGCTCTCCTCAGGGTCTCTCATCAGAGGTCCTCACCCCAAGGAGGTCCGTTAGGCCTTGTCTTGACTAAGAGGCTGGACCCCGCCTCTACCTCCATACAGGTGCATTAAGTTGACATCAAATGTAGCCATTGGAGATGATGGGTTTCTCTTGGAAATGACAGTTGGACGTCCCAGTGATGAAAGGGTTCATGTCTGTCTCTTTCTGGCTCTTCCCTGCACCTTCATGCACCCCCTCTGGGCAGCCTGTGTGTGATGGAGACCTGATTGTGCAAAACAGTGTCCTGGGGACGTGCAGGACAGGCCTTCACCTGCAGAGTTTACAGATGCCACAGTTCGGTGGCCGCAGCACACGCCAGCTATCGGACGGACTGTGTTTCAAACTTCGTTTTCAGAGGAGCATGCTGTTGTTGCTTCTGAGCTCCCCGGCTGTCACAGATCACTTTGATGACCCCAAAGCTGACTTTGGCTGCCTTCTTGAGGACAGAATCCAGGGCGACTGCATGCATGGTCTGGGGGTAGCATGTGTCTGGGGAAGCGCATCTGCCGTGGGAAGCCCACCCCCAGCTGCTCGGTGGGTGGAGTGACCAGCATGCGTCTGGGCAGAAGAGTTCAAGGCCGGTTACAGTCCTTGGTCCCTCCAGTTCTCATAGAGTGCCCCCTCCTGTGAGTACTGGGGGCTCTGGGACTGCAGCAGGTGAATCGCCTGGCTGCTTTCCAGAAGACTGGCACTGGGAACTCAGCAGCCACTCTGCAGGAGAGCGCCATGGCCACAGTTTTCCTTCCTTCAAGGTCCACAGTCTGGGCCACCTCGCAGCAGCCGGTCCCACCCTGCAGGGCCACTGTGGGTTAGCATAGACTCTATGCCAGTGGTTTCCATTTGTTGATTGTTAAAAACAAAAGCACGTTCCGTGCCATCGAGGTGATGCTGACTGGCAGCGAACCCAGAGGACAGGGGAGAGCTGCCCGCCCCTGTGGGTGGCCTAGGCAGTAACCCCTTATGGGATCCGGAAGCTGTTCTGTCTCCCTGTTTGTGTCCTGAGGGCCCTGTCATGTTTGTGTGTGAGCCCACCATTGCCGCCCCCCCCCTTCTCATCAAGAGTCGCCTCTTGTGGACCAAGTCCCTGCTTCACCATGCACAGTGTCCCTCCTGATGACACACACTAAGTACGTGAGCTGGAGGCCCGCTTTCTCCTAGGAAGTCCAGGGGGCCTTCTCCCAGCCGCCCATGGATGGCACCTTCACCATTCTGCGCTGATCTCCCTGGCTCCTCCTGCTTGGCTCCTGTAGGAACCTGCACTTCAGCTTTTCCCGGAGGCGCAGACCCAGGCAGGCTGTCCTGCTGCATTTCACTCTGGGTGGGTGTTTGGGGTAAGAGGCTGCGACCTCTCCCAAGTGGCTCGTGGACGTGTTCAAGCTCTGCTCGAAAGACCCGTGTGCATCCTTCAGGGCAGTGTCTGGCGTGCCTTCCTGCAGATCATAGGAAGACATTGGGCGCATTGCAACGAGGTTCCCAGGTCTCCTGCTTTTACGCTACGCTCAGAGACGCCGAACTGGGCTCTGGCTCAGAGGGGACCATGTGAGTCACAGCGTCCCTGCCATCTGTGGTTCTCAGAGGCTGCCGGTCCCTGGCCGGCTCCCACTGCAGTCAGCCTTCAAGGAAACGAGCGAGGGTGCTTGGCTGCGATGCAGATAAGCCCATGGAATATGCAATTTAAATTCATTTCTGCCACAGGAAGTATTCAGTGAATTGGAAAAACAAAACACTGCGCCGTGAATTAGAAAGTAGGTATTGCTGTTGGGGCGCGGGCCCTGTGGGCAGTGTAGCATTTCTCTCCTGCATGCTAATTGTAAATTAGTACATGAACCAGGCTCCCTGCCCCTTGACAGCTGTGAGAGCCCTGGGCTGGCTGGGCTGCAGACTTGAACCTGGCTCTGGGTGGGCAAGGCCATCGGAAGCTGCGCAGACAAGGAGTGGCACTCAGGGTGGGAGGGCCTGGGGAGGCAGCCAGAGGGCTGTGGACGCCTTGGTTCCCCCCTCCCAAGTGGAGTTCCTGAGCCAGCGATGATGGAAACCAGGCTTTCTCTTGGCCTCTGCAGTGGCTGCTTCCTCCTCAGAGGCCGTGTCTGTGATTCCCATCTGCCCACACACCCCACTGAGAGGTTCTGGGTCTTCTGGAACCCTGTCCACTCATGGTCCAGCATGAGCCTCACGGTCATGGCTCCACCTGATCTGCACATCTGTCGCAGCCACAGCAATGGCCCATGCAGGTGCTGGGGACTGCCCAAAGAACAGACTGACCAGCCCTGGATGCTTTGTAGAGGGAGGGTGATCAGACTGCTCTCATCTCCTTTGGCTGTGTCTTCACAAGGGACATGTCCCTGGAGAAGGACATCATGGTTAGTAAAGCAGAATAAAACAAAACAAAGCAAAACAAAGTGCCCCAAATACACAACCTTGCTATCAAGTCAATGTTGACTTGCAGCGACCACAGAGGACAGGGTTGAACTGTCCTGTGGCTTTCTGAGATAAACTCTTTGAGGGAGGAGAGAGCCTTATCTTGTTCCTGAAGAATGATGGATGGGTTTGAACTGCTGACCCTGTTGTTGCAACTCACTGTGCAGCTACCACATCACTAGTCCCTGCCCTCTGGTAAAGCTGAAGGCCAGTAGACAAGGGGAAGACCATCCTAGAGACGGTGCAAACACAGCAACCACGATGAAGAGGTGCAGCCAGCAGAACTTTGATCTGCACTGCATGAGGTTGCTTTGGGTCAGAACTGACTTTATAACACTTGGCAGTAACTTGCGTACCAAACATGGTGTCCCTGGTCGGGGGTGGGGGGGGGGAGAGGGAGAAAGAACCCAGAAAGACTATGGAGTTGACCGCAATGCATAGTGATCTCTTATAGGGTTTCTGTGAGCCGTTACAGGAGCAGAAAGCCTCAGCTTCCTTCTGAGGCGTGACTGGTGGGTTTGAACCACTGATCTTCTGGTTAGCAGTCCAATACCCAGCTCCACGGAGAGACCAAAGAGAGCTCCAACACAGGCCATTGCAATGCATAAGTGTTGTGTGAAGGCGTGGGTGGAGGAGCAGATGGATGGTCTGATGGTGTTGACATTTTTTATATCTGTGCTAGTTACATAAGTTCATGTCAACTTGGAGATATATGAAAGTGTCGGGGTGGTATTCAACCTATCAATCAGGTCACAGCGCCTTGTTGGCATGGCCTTTTCATAAGGACAGCCCTGGGAACCTCCCCTCTCACTCTCTCCCTTCCCCTTCCTACTGGCTGGCCCTGGTTGCTGCCAGAGCTCTGGAGATATGTCCACTTCATTGGATCCACGGAGCTTTGTGCCCAGAAACCAGTGACCTTTCTGCATTCTGCATCATTGCATGTGGCTGTATGAGTCTGAAGAGGGACTTATGGACCAGTATCAGACTTATGGACTAGTATCAGACTTATGGACTAGTATCCGACTTATGGACTAGTATCAGACTTATGGACTAGTATGCGACTTATGGACTAGTATCCGACTTATGGACCAGTATCCAACTTATGGACCAGTATCCGACTTATGGACCAGTATCTGACTTATGGACTAGTATCCGACTTACTTATGGACAAGTATCCGACTTATGGACTAATATCCGACTTATGGACTAGTATCAGACTTACGGACTAGTATCCGACTTATGGACTAGTATCAGACTTACTTATGGACTAGTATCAGACTTATGGACTAGTATGCGACTTATGGACTAGTATCCGACTTATGGACCAGTATCCAACTTATGGACCAGTATCCGACTTATGGACCAGTATCTGACTTATGGACTAGTATCCGACTTACTTATGGACAAGTATCCGACTTATGGACTAATATCTGACTTATGGACTAGTATCAGACTTACGGACTAGTATCCGACTTATGGACTAGTATCAGACTTACTTATGGACTAGTATCAGACTTATGGACTAGTATCCAGCTTATGGACTAGTATCCGACTTATGGACTTGAGTTGCATTGGGCAGGGATGTCTCTTGCTATATAACTACTTCTTGGTATAAAGCTCTGTCTCACTCATATATGAAGGTCTCTGGGTTTGTTTCTCTAGTCACCCTGGACTCACAAAATACCCAAAGTGTTGCTAATACTTTTTATGTTCTACAGCTGTGTTTTTCCTTTTACAATTTGTGCTGATATATAGATGCAGTTTGTGTGTGTGTGTGTGTGTGTGTGTGTGTGTGTGTGCTTTTAGGTGAAAGTTCACAGAGCAAATTATTTTCTCATCAAACAATTTATGCATATTATATTTCAGCACACTGGCCGTAATTCTGCGGCTGCTGGTTCTGAGGAGCTCACTGCTGATGGTGTCCATGGGCCAGTGTCTGTGGCTGGTCTGGAAGGAGGTCCTCTGGGGTGGGGTCAGTTCCTGGATTGGAGGGTGTTGGAGGAGCAGCCTTTGTCAGACCAGTATAGTTAGCATTGTAAAGAATGCTTTGGGGTTCTGCTTTAGATTCTCCCCACTCTGTCCAGGACCTTCTTTGATGATATCCATCAGGGCGGTTGGCAGTGGCTGCTGGGCACCAACTGGTCCTTCCGGTCTCAGGACAGTGGAGGCTGGGGCTCAGGGACCCTCGAGCCCTTTGGACTTCTTCTTTCCCCAAGTCTTTGATTTCTATTTCTCTTCTTTATTACAAATGAAAAGAGACCGATAGTGGTGTGTTTGATGGCCACTGGCAGGCTTCTAAGCCTCAGGCACTGTTCACCAAAGTAGGATGCAGTTGGAGAGTGTTCCTTGATGTTAAGCCAACAGATCTAGTCCCTCAGGTTGGGGCTAAGACTCAGGTTTGGCTCACTTTGCCCCTTTAGGCTCTATGATTTACCAGGAAATATTCGTTACACAGACCGATGCCAATGTAGAATCCCGCCCTGACAGACCAGCAGCTGCTGAGGGTGTGCCCCCGTCTGCCCTCTCTCCCCTGTCCAGTGGGCATAGGTAGTGATGTGTCTGCTGGTGATTGCTATTTGTGGGGCGTGCATGGGACAGTGCTCACCTTGGCTGCCTCCACAGTCAGCCTTTCCCTTCTCCCACCTTCATGCGTCTACTCTCCCTCCTGCCCACCCAGGCCTGGTGGCTAGCAAAAAGCAGGCCTTTCTTTTAAACTGTAAATGAGTTTATTTATGGGCTCTCAACTCTATTCCAAAGATCTGTATGTCTACCCTGGTGAAAATGTGCACTAAAAAGCAATTCAGTGATTCGAGACACTTGCTTGGTCATAGTAATAGAATCAAAACGGTCATTGATTTTGAGCAATTCTTAATGTTTTTTTAAATTCTCATTTTATTGTAATAAAATATATGTACCAAAACTTTGCTTTTTAATAGCTTTATTGGCATTGGATTCCCATATTATATAATTCAGTGGTTCAATCATATTAAGAAGAGTTATGAAATCATCACCACCATCAACTTCAGGACATTTTCTTCTTTCTCAAACTCATTGTTATTAGTGGCCCAATCTCTCAACCTCCTCTGTCAAGCCCCTACATACCAAAGTTACTAATTCAGTGACAGTTTCTATAGTTTGCTTATCCTAGATCTCATATACAGAAAATCACACAAGACGGAAACAAGAAGCAAACATGAAAAACAATAACAATGAAAACACAAAGCTAAGCCTTCAATCTGCAATGTAAAATGAAAATTTAAAAACTTGAACAACTTTAAAATGAGTCAAGAGAGAGGGCAGATGATACGGCACTACATTTTAAACTAACCACAATCCATTTTACCATGAGCTCTGTCCCACAGGAAGGCTAGTTCCATCCGCTGGTAAGGATCAGTGGACATCCACTGGAGGCTTCATTTCTGTGTGCCCCTGCACATGGATTGGGGCTTCCACTGTTGTCTGCAAACTGGGTGTTTGCAATCTACACTCTGATATCATTCCTGCCTCTGGATTGGATTTCATTATCTACAATCCTTGGATCACGCAAGCTGGGCTTTCTTCCATGCTGACTTAGTTCATGATTCATTTAGATGATTGCTTGTTTTGAGACAAACCTTTGAGACTCCCGATGCTAATCTTTCTGTCAGTCAGGAGCCATCTAATTTCTTACCACACATCTCTCTTCCATGATCTCGTCAACAAAGCAAGTATCGAATAGGGCCATGTCATAAGAATGAATTGTAATTAGATAAAGGATAGGATTAAATACAAGCTCAGCATCCATAGTCATATTTCTTTCTGTGTGCAAGCCTTTTCTGGATGTTTTATGATAATGGTTGTGATGGGCAGGTTTGTTATGCCAACATGACCACAGAAGATTGGTGGGTCTGTTGTGACGGCATGGCCAATGAACACAAAGGATGAATTGAAGGGCAGAGATAGGAAGGGCTCAGAGATAGGAAGGGATTTCTCTTGCTTTTGGATCTTCGGACCAGCTGGCTGCTTTGTTGGTCCTGTGCCTCGACCTCCAACCATCACTACCCGTGGGACACCTAATCGTGGATTGTGGAGCTGTGAGTCGAGGTTCCTTCAAGTCCTACTTCGCCACGCTCCTGGGATATACATCTCTTGAGCTGGGGACTGTAGGACTCTGTCATCTGGCTGACTGTTGGTGACCTGCTTTGCTGTTTGCTGCCTGTGACCAGATAGCCTGAATTGCTCTACAGAGGACTACTCAGTGGCCCTCAAGACTTGAAGGACTGCCAGTTTTCTAGCTGTCTCACACAAGTGAGTTGCACTGAGCAATTTTACTGCTTTATAGTTTAGTTAACTGTTTCTTTCTTATCTTATATACCTTTCTCTCTCTATAAATATATAAAGAGAATTACTAGTGTCCTGGTTTTATTTCTCTAGAGAACCCTCTCTGACACAATGGTCTTGTATGATATTTGTCCTTTTGTGATGGACTTACTCACCCTAATGGACCTACATCCATCTCGTTTTGAGACATCTTATGGATTGGTTGTCACTTGCATTAGGATCCCTGGTGGTATAGTGAGTTTCCCATTGGGCTGCTCACTGCAAATCCAGGGTTTAAAACCAGCAGGTGCTCTGTGGGAAAAAGACGAGGCTGCCCACTCCCATGCAAGTCTGCAGTCTCAGGACCACCCAGCAGCTCTGCCACGCCCTGCAGTGACCCCACAGCATCCGCAGAATCTGCGTGATGACAGTGGGAGGTTTGGGCATTATCCCAAATGGATGGATGGATATGCCACAGTTTGTTTATTCTTTCACCCATGGGTGAGAATTTAGGTTGCTTCCATTTTTTGCAAATATGAATAATTTTGCAAGGAATATGACTATGCATATCTGGTCATTGCATGGGCCCTATTTCTCAAGTATGTAAACTTAGTAGTAAAATGTCTGGATCATATAAGACCTTTTAGTTCTAATTATCTACAATTAAAAAGAAATACTAGCCATTTTTCCTTCAACACTTTTATTGACATAATTTACATATCTTATAATTCAATAGTTCAATCATATTAAGAAGAGTTGTACAATCATCACCACAATCAGTTTTATAACATTTTCTTCATTTTAAAAATCATTTTATTTAGAGCTCTTACAGATGTTGTAACAAATCATAATTCAATTAAGTCAAGCATAATTTTGCAGTTGCTGCCACCATTCATCTCAAGCCATTTTCTTCCTTCTATAACTCCTTGATATCAGCTCCCCTTTATTCCCTCCCTCCCTTGCCCTATCCCTCAGGAGCCTTATTGTTATGTTTTATATTACTAGTGTTTTCATGTCTTAAACCATCCAAGATATCTGTTCACCTACAATTCTGTTATTAGTTCCCTTTGAGTAAAATTACACAGTCCTCATTGCTATCAGCTCCCCTCTCCCTGATCCCCTCTCCCTGATCCTCTTGTCCTATGCAACAAGGAGGCGGTGGACTTTGGGCCTCTACTCAAATTTCACCCGAGTACAAGAAGAGATTGTTTTAATAGTGTGGCAGTGCATGCTATTCACCTTACTGACCCGATTGCTGAGGAAAAAATTGGCACATAAGCAAATGTGGTGAAGAAAGCTGATGGTGCCTGGCTACTAAAGGCTTGCGGGTAAACAAGTAGCCACCTAGCAGGGAAGCGACAATGGCCACATGGAAGGAGCTACCAGCTCATGTGTTCAAAAAAAGCCAGTAAATCACGTGAAGGCACATGGATGCAGTGGAGACCCAAATCCACCTGACAGATAATTGGAGAGTCCCTCACGGAAGGGCCACATGGATGGGATGCTAAGTCCAGAGTGTGCTATAGCACTAAGGAACTGCATCATTCTCCTCTAGTTCTTTAATATTTCATCCCCTCACTATCATGGTCCTTGCTTTACCTCATTAACCTTGTTAGACAGGAGTATATTCACTTGTATAACTAAAATAGTTTGATGCATGAAAACCAAGACAGATAATTCTTCAGAAACAGTCATGGTAACAGTAATGGCTACGTAAAGAGCCTAATCCTGTGCTCGCTTTGGCAGCACATATACTAAAAAAAAAGACCCTAACCCTTTTAGATTGCTTGCTATACCCAAAGAATTGTCTTTTTATCAATAATGCTATATCCAATGACTTTTTGACTTTTTGAATAAGACAATTTTAGTGTCTTATTTGAAGAATGAAGAGGGAAGAACATAGGAGAGAAAAAGAGAGAGGGGAAGAAGAAAGGGAAGGAGGAAGAGGAGGAACAGGGGTAAAAGGAGGAAAAGGTAGGAGGAGGAGGAGGAAGACACAGAGGAGGAGGAAGGTATGGAAGTTACATAATCTCCTGTCCACTTGAGACTATTATGAATGAAGGGGTGGGATTTAGCCTGTCAGTCAGGTCACAGCTTGATTTGGAGGCACAGCAGAGATAAATAATCCACTGGAGATGGGACACAGGCTCACTCCCTGCAAGACATTTCCATTATTAATACACGTGGAGCTACGCTAGACCGCTGGAGCTGGAGGAGCCACGTGAAGACCCCTGTCAGCGCTAAGAGGCTGACGACTGCTTATGCCATGGGATCCACGAGACCTCCCACCCACTGGCCTGCGGTCTTCCTGCATTTGGTGTCATTGCCTGTGTTGCGTGAGTCTGAAGAGGGCTTTATAGACTGTTATCAGACGCAGGGGCTAATATTGGATATATGGACTTGATCTGGACTGGGCTGGGATGTCTTCTTAATGTACAAGTATTCTTTGATATAAAGTTCTCTCTTACACACATTTCAGTGTCTATGAATTTCTTTCTCTAGTCTCCCCAGACTAACACAGAGGGAGAAGACAATGTAAAGGCAGAGATGAGAAGACACTTGCAGGGATTTCTGCTCGGGACATTGTCAGGGTCCAGAGTGAAACAGAACTTCTCCGGAGGATTTCTGACAAGCAGACTGTGGCATGTGGCCTTATTGACGGGGCAGTGGAGGAGCCCTGCAGATGTTGGGAAGGTGACCCAGGAGCAGTCCTAGCAGAGTGTTCACATCACCCTAGGAAGGAGGCTCAAGGCAGGAGACAGTGGCCAGAGTGCAGGGGTGACCTGGACCACCACAGGAGCCGATCCTGAAACCCCACTCACCGTGACGGTAGGAAGAGGGGCCTTGGATTCCCCATTCCGGTCAGGCCCCCCTAAGCAATCTCACCAGCATGACTCAGGTGACTCAGGGAAGGTGGGCCCAGAGGCCTGGCCTTTGCCCCCCACTTCCTGTACAGCTCTTACTTTCAGAACACAGTGTCCATACCCATGAACATGCAAGAAACAGCACAGGCGTGATTGTGAGGAGCGCGAGGGAAATACTCTTAGTGCAACTGCTTGGCTGGGGTCTGGTTTATTATGCATCAATTAGTAGTGAGGTTGCCTGGTTTCCATCCGTCTCAAGTCTCTGGGCTGCATGTCCCGGTTGATGAAGCTGAGTTTGAGCTCTCCAGATTTCATGCCAGTCCTGAGCATTGTGACCTTGTCAGTACTTTGCATACACAATCCCTGATCCCAGAGCTCATCCTTCTGGAAGTCTGGATTACTTCTTCTGGATAGCTAGCACTTATTGATTGTTTTTAACACATATCAAGGAAGCTGCAACATGGCCACTCTCCATTAGTAGAATCAAAATCAGCTTAAAGCGAGATGTGATCTCGGGTTTCCCCAGAGGAGAACCAGCTCACTGGAACTCCTCCTTCTGGGCCCACACCTGGTTCTGGGCAAGCAGCACACGACAGACTCACAGTGAGACCCACCCACCCTCCACTGGGGACCTGCATGTGGCTGGGACGCCACTGGGGAACCCACTTCCAGGGAGCTTCCAGAGAAGACAGACTAGGACTGTGGGCCCGGGGCCCAACCTCAGAGAAGCAGCCGGCGAATCCCAGATGGATCCCAGTGGTCATAAACGCAAATGATCAAGAGGCTGACCCAAGGCAGAGCAATTCTGTTTGGTCAGATGTGGGGTAACCATGGCTTGGGAGGACTCAATGACAAGAGATTTAATAAGAAGTAAAATGGGGGACTCTGGTTTCTGACTCCCTTCGCCCCTGGCCATGGTGAGTAGCTCCACCCACCCAGGAAGGCCTCTGGAGGCTGCCAGGGCTTGGGTGTAGACAGACTCAGACAGGCCCTGTGCAGCTGACCCAGACTGTTCTACAGGGACTTTAATACCAGAAGCACCACTCTCCCCTATATTTTTAAATTCAAGGTCTCTATCTTAAGCCTACAGGAGCCCTGGTACCATAGCGGCTTAGGGTTGGACTGCTAACCACAAGATCAGCAGTTCAAAACCACCAGCCTCTCCTCAGGAGAAAGATGAGGCTTCCTGCTCCTGCAAAGAGTTACAGGCTCAGAGCCCCACAGGACCTTTCTAGTCTGCCTCAAAGCCTTGCTATGAGACCGATGCGGCTGGATGGCGGTAAGTTTGGTGTTTGAGTTTGCTAAGATCGTCAGTCTGTAAGAAAAGCTCAGGGCAGAGGCGCTGCTCCTAAGGGAGGCTCTTCTGTCTTTTGTCACATGTCCTCACCATGGCTTTCCCTAGACGCAGGCGCAAGATGTCATCATGAGATCTGCTCTCTCAGGTTCATGGTTCCCAGAAACAAAAAGGGAGGCCCACGGAGAGACGTGTCCTGGGCCGTGTGGCCCCAGCATGCTCAGCCACATCCACCTTTGATCACAGCGGCACCACTGCCATGGATGGAACACAGGCAGCGTGCACAATGAGGTGGGTCGCTGTTTCTGGGGATGAACAGACCTTGACCCCAAGTGTTGGCTCCTGCTCAGGTAGGGTCAAGTTCTCAGAATAATGGCAGTGAGGAACAGAAGGTGGCAGGGGCCTGAGAGGACCACTCTCTGCTCCTTTCTTGGGAAGGATCTCACACAGAGTGCCCCTCTCTGCGGGGGCTGCCCACTCTCAGTCTAATCTCTGAGAGTAGAGACACAAAGGCTCCACAAGGCTCTGGTGCTAGCCCCCCACTGCTGTGCGTGTCCCAGGAGGCTCCTTTCTCCACACATGTCAGAGGCTGGCTTCTCCCCAGAGGAGCAGTCAAATAGCCTTGCCTTCCATGGTTGGGCACTTTCCACCTGGGCTCCGTGATCCAGTCATGAGGGGCCACCTAGGAGTATCATGCTGCTTGGGGCTCAGCCCTCGGAACCAAAGAGCCACACCTTTCTGCAAAATGCCCTCATCTCCTGGGAAGTCCCACCCTCTGTGCTCTTGTGGTTCAACTCTGAATCTGCTGGCTTTTGGCAGACACAGTGAACGAAGTGCAGTTCCACGATCCATTGTGACCTGCAGCATTTTCACAGGCTGATTTTGGGGGAAGATATCCAGTCCTCTCTGACTAATCATAGTCTGGAAAGTCAGCATCAGGACTACACAGGGGCTTCTCAAACAGAGGGGCAGGGTTGCATGGCAGACACGCCAGCCAGGACAGAACCTGGACCTCCTGTGTGCGGGGTGAGCACTCAACCACTGCGCAACCTTGACCCGACCCTGTGTAGCATGAGCTCACCCCAGCTTCTTGTGACCCAGATGATCCATCTTCAGACGTGAACTACAGATGCAAATTACCTACTCCTGCCCCTCCCCCCCTTCTCAGTACCCTCATGAGGCAACGTAGTCGCTGATGACTTCATGTCAACTAGACGTGCCTGGCTAGGGGTGTCAGCCTGTTAATCAAGTGGTAGCTTGAGGAAGCCTCCTTGGGGCTGTGGCCTTTTGTATGAGAGTGAGGGATTCTGGGAACTGTCCTCTCTCCCCCTTTCCCCCCACCCACTTCACCTTCTCTCTTACTGGGACTCTCTGTCAGCCTCCAGGCACGGCCCAAGAGGGCCACCCAGCAGCAAGAGCGCTGGGCACCCTGCCCATGCTTCTGCTGACGTTGGTCATCCCGCTTCACCTTTCTGCACCATCAGCCAGCAGCTCCGGGTGCCTGAAGTAGCCCAGCCAGCATCGCATCTCTGCACCTGAAGTGTGCTGGGCTAGGGTGCCTTCTTGATGGATAATGGCTTCCTCTTACACATTTCTCTCTTATACATAGATGAGTGTCACCGGTTTGTTTCTGTAGACAGCCTGCATCCTGTCCAGGCAAGAACAAGATAGCCACTATTGACTCAAAAGACGGGGAGATTGAGGCACACATGAGTCCTACAAGGTTGTTCTTGGTCCCCTAAAGGTAGGCACCAGGCGCAGGATGCGGGAACGCAGACACAGCTCTGCAATAATTGCATACTCTTAATGACCACTCCATCTCACACATTAAGATTCCACATGGTGTGGAAATTTTTATGGGTGTTTTGAGCCTTGAAAAAAATGCATTTAAAAATTTGATTAGTCTTGTTTTTTCCATCACCCCATGGCTGACATGCTTTGTGAAAACCTCATTTTCTTACACTAACATCATATTCAGCACTGTTGCATCTTAATGGGGTAGGGGTATCATTTTATACACTGTTCAGCAGAAATTGGAAAAGAGTCCAGAAAATATGAGCTAACTCAAGAGTAGTTTGAGAATATGAATGTGCCTTTGCAATCAACGCCAGTCAGTCAATGCCTCTCTGATTGGTCAGGAAGAACATGAGATGACAGGTCACAGGACACCTGGGGCATCACGTTTCTGCTTTTGGCTGAGTATTTGCCTTAACTCACAGTTCAGAGTTCCTTTTTGCAGCTATTAATAAAAACAGTGTCTGGGGAAGGCCAATGGTTCAAGGCTACCCAGAAAGGCCTGGAGATCTGCTATCCAAAGCAGCCATTGAAAATGTCGTGGTCAAAACCCATGCGGTTTCACTGAGCTGAGGACCCCTCTGTGGCCAGTGGTCTATTCCTGAACCTGTCAATATTTCTTTCATGATTTATGCAATGCATTTCCCCCAACAATTTTCTAGTAGAGTTGTTTAGGTTCTTTATTGTCTAAGGAGGTAGTAAATATCTTCTCACTGAGGGTCTAAGCCTAGATTGGATGAACACATGGTGCTAACTGGCTGATTAATTGATTAAACAAATGTTTACAAAGAGCCTTCTGGATGCCAGCAACTGTTCCCAGCATTGGAGTTCCAGCAATAGTGAGTGCAATAGATGAAGAAAAAAAAATCCTTCTTGGAGTTTAGATTTTCATGAAAATTCTAGTTTGGAGTGTCTAAATATATATTAAAAATAATCTTCCAAGGATAAATGTGCAGATTTTTATACATGCGATGAAAAGAAAGTAGGGTTAGGTTACAAGAAGTATGAGAGACAGTCACCCGTACTTCCCTGAGTGAGGGTGCCCAGCAGCATGACTCTACAAGGATGCGTAGCACTGCCCCGCAGGGGTTCCAAAGCTGTGTGTCACAAATGATCTTCCTTTCTCTTGTGGAGCGAAGGGGGGGCGGAGTATGAACAGCCAACCTTTCAGGTGGCAGCTCAACATTGAGCCCACGGGCCACCATCTGCTCACGAGCAGACTCAGCGTTGCTAATTCAGATAGAAAGGAGAAGACCTCACTCCAAAGGTGACCCTTGAGCACAGACTTGAAGGTATTTGTGGATAGACTCTCGCCCGAGTGAGGAATGAGCATGCTTGGTGAGTTCAACAGGGGCAGGAAGACCCAGCCTTCTGGACAGAGCAAGGCTAGGGGAAGAAGAGAGATGAGAAGGGCAGAGATATAGCAGGGAGCTGGGTGGTGTGATGTGTGAAGGTCGTCACTGTGATTGTGTGTTACTTGGAGGGAGATGTGAAGCCACAGAGGAAACTAAGGGAAAGGGTGGTCAGGGGGGCTTGATCACTCTCCCTGCCCCTCTGTTCTACTGTGTTGTGAATGTCATTTGTGAGACAGGCCACTCACATTGATTTTTATCTCTGGTTCCTATTAGATATCCCTGGGGCTTTCTCTTGCACATCGGTATTTCATAAAACAGGCAGGAAACACCTACCAGTCTGTACCTGAGTGCTCGCCAAGAAGACCACACCTGGGAGAGAAGGGAGCTTGATGCAATCAGTTGTGCACCATCAACCACTCCCTGGATCATGATCATGATGACAACAGGTGTACACAACTGTATTAGCAGGTACTAATATAGTACCTTGAAACCTTGACTGCAGAAGCACTTGCTCATGAAGATCAAGTATTGCAGCCTTTACTGTGGATAGCAACTCAGTGTACAGAGGATCAACATCCTCACACTTGGACCAGTAGTAGCAATCATGAAAAATGGAGAAAAAAAATGAACTTGTCAGGGATTTTGTTTGGCTTGGATTCACAATCAATGCTCATGGAAGCAGTAGTCAAGAAATCAAAGGACACATTACGTTGCATAGATCACCTACACGAGACCTCTTTAAATTACTGGAAAGCAAGGTTATTACTTGGAGGACTAAGGTGCACCTGTCTAGAGTCATGATATTTTCTTTTTGGGAGGCATCACTGCCCTCTGGTGGGAGTGGGAGGTCCACCCTTGCTGCTGGATTTGAACCATCAAGCCAATGGGCCACAGTCCCACACTCAACCACTACGCCACCGGAGCTCAGCCAAGTCATGCTATTGTCAATCTCCGCATGTACATGTGAAAGTTGGACATCGAATGAGGAAGGCCAGGGAAGAGCCTATGCTTTTGGAATGTGGTGCTGGAGAAGAATATTGGAAGTGTTATGGACTTCCAAAAGAACAAGCAAATCTGTCTTGGAAGAATTTGGACAAGAATGTACCTTAGAAGCAAGGGTGGTGAGACTGTGTTGCACACACCGGAGAGATCAATTCTTGGAAAAGAACATCATGGTTGACAAAGTTGAGAGGCGGGTATGGGTTCAAACATAAGAACAAGGGTGAGATGGTTCAGGCCCCCCCCCCCAGTATTTTGTTCAGTTGTACACAGAGGTGACTGGATGGCACTGAACAACAAGAACAAGAGCAGCCACGATAGCACTCGCCCTTTGGAGAGCAGTGCCCCGGTGTCTCTGGAGACAGCAGAGACTGGGCACGGAGAGCCCTCCCAGAGCTTCCGGCCAGTCTCTTCATTGTGCACGTGGAGTTTCTAGTAACTGCATGATTGTACGTGGAGATGGTTGCCTTGCGGTGCCATCCAGCCATTCTCATTCATACACCCCCAGGTCAGTAGAGGAACGCACTGCATGCCCCTGTGCTTGAGCCCATCACTGCAGCCACTGTGCCAATTGCTATCTGTCTATCTTGCCAAGTGTGGTGTCCTTCTCCAGGGACCAGCCTCTCCTGGTCACATGTCCAAAGTACGTGAGACGAGGTCTCATCATTCTCACTTCTAAGGGGCCACTGTCTGTGCTCCTGCCAAGACAGATTTGTGTATGCTATGGTACTTTCACCATGATTCCTCAACACCATCATTTAACAGCATCCACTCCTTGGTCTTCCTTCTTCATTATCCAACTTTTGAATGCATGCATATGAGGTGATAGAAAGCACAGTTAAAAAAATGAAAATACTGTGATTAGGACAGGCTCACTTAGCTCTCAAGAGGACACCTTTGGAAATCGTTAGCAGCATATGACCCAATGATGTTTGGGCTGCTGTTTCTGAGCACTGATTGTGGATGAAGGTGAAATGAAATCCTTGACTTGTCTCCACTTATCGTGACTCTGCTTATTGGTCAGGTTGTGGGAGCTCCTGCATTTTCTTGGTTGAGGTGTGATCTACACTGAGGATTTTGTTCTGTGAATTTCACCAGTAAGTGCTACATGCCCTTCTCACAGATTGGAAATGAGTTTTTGTCCAATCCAATCCAGGCATCCGGTTCTTCTTCACAGAGTCCAGTATGCATACTTTCTGTGAATTCTGAAAATTTCTGAGCTATTACAGGGAGTTGAGGGGCTTAGCATATGCCTATTTGGAAGTCTGGATTGCTGAGTCTTTCTAACTTATGAGCTGAGGTAGCTCAGGGTGCCTGGATCAGAAGACAGGTCAATCTGAAGGAGCTAGTTCTACCTCGTGAGCTCTGGCCCAGGTCTGAGTGGCAGGAGCCAGAGAGATAGTGAGTGTTCCATGGACTGATGCTATCTGAGGTGACCAAGAATCAGGACAGTGAGGACTGGGTCCATTTCCAGGTAGGAAGTGAATTAAGAATGACTCTTAATTTGCAATTAACAATAAGCAGTCCCTTGCTCATTAGTGTTGCATGTGAGGGATAAATGTGGTGGAAAGGCCAGTTCAGCAGTTGTTGCCGTGACCCCCAAATGAGATTCTGGAGGATTGGCCAGGTGGTAGCCGTGGGGATCCTTGCTTCATTCAGAAGGCAAAATCAGAAGGATTTGCAGTGGGACTGAGATGCCAAGAACTATTTTAAGATCTTTGGCTTAACCCACTGGGGTGATGAAGGCGCTTTTACTGAGAGAGGGAAGAATTCTGAAGAAAGCAATTTTGGAGGGTGGGGGTATTGGGCTTTGCTTAGAACACATTAAATCTGTTATGGTTACTAGACTGATCCAAGCAGAGGCTGATTTATAATCTGATGCTCATGGAGAGACCTATGCTTGTGATAAATTTAGGAGTTATTGGAGTCTAGATAATACTTAAAGGCATAATGGAGAAGGTGACATCCAAGAGATTGAACATGGACCAAAGCCTCACGAGCACCTGGCCCTTTAAGATGACCCTCACCTCTCAGTGGTCACCCACAGATCACCACTCTCCATCGCCTCCCTTGGCCTCCAGGAGACAATCAAATACAACATTACTTCCTGAGAAGCAGAAGGAAGCTGTTGGTTTTTAAAAAGCCCAGATATTTTTGGATTTTTGAGGATGGTTTGAGGTGTTTTTAAAATCCCATTGTGCAAATGCTTGCACATTCTATTTACATCACTTCTGGTGTGGAGCCAGACGCAGAAATAGACCATCCAACTGAGAACGTCTTTTCAAAGCAATTGTCTTTGCCTGTGTCCAGGTGTCAGGGGGAGATTTTAAAATTTCATTCTTATCAGAAGCATTCAAGATCCCGGTGAACGCAGGCAATAGCTGGAATCCCAGTCTGGTGCTATTCATTTACAGCTGCCCTGACTTGGTGAGCTGTAGGTTTTACTGCTTTGCTCATAGGAGGGCTAGATATTCTGTTTACTTAAGTAGAAGCTCAGAAGACGTTAATGGAGAATTTGGTGCCTTTCCCAAATGTGACAGAGTTGATAATGCCTGTTTCCTCCTTCTCCCCAATGTAGTAGAAAACTAGAAATTTAAAAATGATAGTAGGTGAGAAAAACAAGTGAGGGCACGTAGTCAGCAAAGGCACTGCAAGCCCGGTGTAGCCTGCTGACACTTTCTGGCCGGTCTCCAACGTGTTTCTTTATTTGGATTCTGAGAGAAGGCTCTGTAGAGTCAGGTCACAGCCAGGTAGAAAGCGCCCCAATTCTTTGATGTTATCGACTCCATCTGGGTCCAGGCACTAACTCACCATGGTATGTTTGGAACAAAATACAGTGCTTCTGTCTTTGTTCCATATTCTTGAAATAGGAAACTTCATTTCACTTCATGGTACCTGTATATCATTTTAAATTCTCTACCACCACAACAGCCTCTCTTGGGAACCCCCCCTTCCTCCCAAACAGTCCAAATGCTCTTTAGAATCGAGGATAGTGAGATTTTATCTCCCAGACTTTGGACATGTTATAAGGAGGGATTAGTTCCTGGAGAATGACACCATGCTTCATGAAATACAGGGTCAGAGAAAAGGAGAAAGGCTCTGTAGGAGATGTGCTCACACAATGGCTGCAACAACGTGGTTTGGCACAGCACAGTAATGGCGGTGGTGATGGTGGAGGGCCAGATGGGGTTGTATTCCATCATATCTGCAATCACGGAGCCAAACAACTCAGCACCATCTAACATAACAAGATGCAGTGCAGCAAAACTAAAAAGAGACATGTGTAATTACTTTCAATATATGACATTTAGAAGAATGAAGAAGTCCAGTCCTAGGAGGGCAGCACACTTGCTTATCTTTTACACAAATATGAGTGCCCAGCCAAGAAGACCAAAGTCAGTGAAGAAGAGGACCAGGACGACACTCCATGAGATGACTGTGTGGAGCCACAGCAATGGACTCAGACAACCATCACCAGGTGGTGTGGGACTCGACAAAGCTATCTTCTGTTGTACCTAAGGCAGCAGTCATGAGTAAAACCCATGTTTAAGGTAACAATGCACAGCAGTGATCATAAACATTATAGCATCACAAACACTATGTAGTCATAAATTCAAAAAGATGACAAAAATTGTCAAGAGTGTCGTCTTTCTTGGATCCCCAATCAAGGATCATGTAAACAGTAGTCAAGCGATCAACCAATATATTGCATTGAGTAACTCTGCTGCTCAAGACCTTGTTAAAGTGTTGAGCAGCAAGCTTCTCATTTTGACAACCAAGGAAAACCTGACTATAAAAATCAAAACCAAAACCAAATATACTCAATTTCAATTGAGTTTGAGTCAATTTTGATCAATGCCACCCCAAAGGACAGGGTCGTACTGCTTCTGGGTTTCCGAAACTGCTCAAGAGAGGAGAAAGCCTCTTATTTCTTCAGCAGAGTAGCTGATTGCTTTTAACTACTGCCTTTTTGGTTAGCAGCTCAATCCATTATCCACTGTGCTACTGCAGACCCTGACCAAGCTTTGGTATTTTCAGAAACCTCACATGCATGTGAAAATTAGACACTGAATAAGGAAGAACGGAGAAAAATCGACACATTTGGATTATGGGGCTAGCAAAGCACATTGAAAGTACCATGAACTGCCTAAAGAACCAGCAGATCTTTCATGGAAGAAGTACAGCCAGAACAGTCCTTAGCAATCCAGGAGGTGCAATTGTGGGGATGGTGCAGGAAGAGCAGTTTTTCATTCTGTCATTGTGTTAGGCAGGGCTCTCTGGAGAACAAAATCACAACACTTATGATTATATATATATATATAAGGATAGGCTTATACAGTGAGAATGAATATAACAGATAATTATTCCACACAGCAGTATAGAGGGCTCAATTCAACTCACTGAAAGTCCTTCAACTCATGTGGGCTGCTGGGCCCAAGGTAAAGGAAGCGAACAGCGGAGTCCCCTCTTGGGCAGTCTCCCTGCAGGCAGCAAACAGCAGGGTGGTGCAGCAACAGTCAGTAACTAGGGAGCTTGGCATAGCAGGTCTTAATGGTATATTGAACTCAAGCAATGCAGGACTTTGACAGGAAGCACCAGCCACAAGTTCAAGCAACATGTGTGTCAGCATTATGCTGAAGCAGATCTCAAAGGACCTTCAAGCTCTAATGACACAATCTATGTGGCTTGGCCCACAGGTAGTGTGGCATAAAGGTTGAGGCAGAGAACAAGCTCAAGCACCAGCATGCTGGTCTGATCACCGGAGAACAAGAGAGATGGGTGCAGGCCTTGCAGAGTCGTTTATCTCTTTTCCTTCCAATCCAACTGCAACTTGATTAATCTCACATGCTCCTCTTGGCCAGGTTGGCACAGCAAACCTATCCATCACAGTTGTACTCACGCACTGTCAGTCATAACTGACTCGATGCCATCTTACAGCAACAATTAAACTCATTACCTTTGAGTCGGTGTCAATGCATAGTGCCCTCTCTGCGTTTCCTAGGTGGTAACTGTTTATGGAAGTAGAAATTCTATGCTTTCACCCAGGGTTAGTAGTGGTTTTGAACTGGCAACCATGGGGATTTCAGGTCAACACATAACACTATACCATAAATTCAATAAATAACCATATGTAGGGAATATTGCACCCAAGGACTAGTTTCCACAGGGCAGCATGTCATAAATGAGGGAAATTTTTTGCCTTTAGGTTCTGGGATCTGAATTTTACTTATTTCTCTTTCTAAGAATAAGGTACATCATTGCTGATATAAGTTGAGTCTTGGCTTGCTGAAATCAGGAAATACCAGAAAGATGCTTATTTGTGTTTTATCAACTATGCAAAGACAACCCACTGTATGGATCATGACAAACTGTTAACAACCTTGAGAAGAACACGACATGGTGCTCATTTGGAACTTGTACATGGATCAGAAGGCAGCTGTGTGAACAGTAGAAGGCTTAAAATCAAGACGAATGTGCATCAGGATCAGATCCCTTCACCATAATTATTCAATATGTACATTGAGCAAATCATAAGAGGGTTGCCTCACATGAAGAAGAATGTAGCATCAGGATCAGAGGAAGGCTTATAACAACCTGCGACATAAGGATGGCAAGCTTGCTTGCTAAAAGTGAAGAAGACTTGAAGCACTTATTGATGAAGACCAAGGATTGCAGTATTCAGTATGGATCCCAATTCAATGTAAAGGAGACCAGGATTCTCACAATTGGACCAATAGGAAATATCATGCTAAGTGGAGACAAGATTGGAGTTGTCAAGGATTTCATTTTGTTTGGACTCACAATCAATGCTCATGAAAACAACAGTCAAGAGAACAAAGGATGCATTGCATGAGGCAACTCTTTGGAGTGCTGAGAAGGAAGAATGCTACTTTGACGAGTGAGGTGTGCCTGACCCAAGCCATGATAGTCTCCAGTGCCTTACCTGCATGGGAAAGCTGGAAACTGAATAAAGAAAACCAAAGAAGAATCAATGCATTTGAACCATGGCGCTTACAAAGACTAGTACAGGCACCACGGACTGCTAAAAGGACAAACAGGTCTCTCTTGGAAGAAGTATGGCCCGAGTGCGCCCTAGAGGCAAGGATGGCGAGGCTTTGTCTTACATACTTTTGACATGTTGTAGGAGAAATCAGTTCCTGGAGAAGGGCATCATGCTTTGAGTGAAAAAGAGGGGCACCTTCAGCAAGATGTATTGGCATGGCAGCTGCAACAATGTGCTGAAGCCTAAGAACAATTGTGAGGATGACACAGGGCTGGACGGTGTTTCCTTCTGCCCTGCAATGAGTCACTACATGTTGGAACTGGCTAGATGGCACCCAACAATAAAGCAACTTTAAAGAAACCTAGAAATTAACACTTCTTGGTCACATTCCATGAATGCATCCAGACCCAGAGATAACACGATACACCTGCAAGCACCACGAGATAGGTTTCTATGACTCAGGTATCTTGCCAGTTTGATAGAAAGAAGCAGGAGGCACTGGTTTGATAAGGACACCTTTTTTCAGTTGTTGGAACTTTCTTATTTTGCTTCAGCTTTAGAGGTAGCTTAAAGCTGCGCAATTAAAAAGCACACACATTTTCAGAAATTCTATTGGCAAACTGGAAACAAAGTCTAACTATAGCTTCATTGGATTTAATAATGAATGCCGCCAGATATATTAAGTCAAAATTTTGTTGAAAGTCTTTTACTCCTTTTTTATTTAACCAGTGTGACTGGATTTCCAGAGAATGTGCATGTAGTGTTGTTATTTTTGTCAGATGCTCTGTCTGTTTGAATCCATTCCTTCAGCCACTGTGTCAATTCTTACCTCTCGATGGCTTTTCCCTTTCACTGACCCTCTGCTTGACTAAACAAAATGCCTTTCTTTAGCAACTGCATTTTCTTGATGACACATCCAAATTTGTGAGCTTAAGTCTCATCATCTGGGCTTCTCAGAAGCCTTCTGGTTATATTTCTTCTAAGATGGGTACATTTGTTCTTGTGTCTGCTCGTGTTGTAGTCAACATTCTCTGCCAATCCACACTTCTAACCCATCCTTGCTTCTTCTGTTTTCCTTTGTCATTGTCTGACATTTGCATCTGTATGGGGTTGACCAGAGAAACAAATCCAGTGACACTCATATATGCATGAGAGAGATTTATATCAAAGGGTAATCGTATATGAATAAAACATTAGTCCAGATCAAGTCCACAGTCCGACATTAGCCCATAAATCTGATGTTAGTCCATAAATCACCCTTTAGACTTACTTCATTGTAGTCACACGCAATGATACAAAATGCAGGCAGAACAGGGACCTGTGAGTGCAATGTCTTTGAGCTCTACTGGTGCTGGATGCAGCTTGAGGGCTTGGGCTGCCACCAGCATGGCTCCGCATGGCTTGTCAATAGGAAGGTGAAGCAGAGAGAAAGTGTTTCCCACCTGTAGGGAGAAAGACAGGAAATTCCCAGAATCCTCATGAGAAGGTTATGCCCACAAAGAGGCATCATCAGGGTGTGAACTAATTGACAGGCTAGACTCTCACCCTATACTTATTTTTCATGTTGACGTGGAATTATGCAATTATCTGTGTTAGACTGAACTCTCTAGAGAAACAAACCCTGGAACTTATGATGCATGTATGGCTAGGTTTATATAGCATGAAGGAATATAACAGTCAATTAGCAGTACAGAGGGCTCAGTTCAACTCACTTGCATACAACAGTTAACATATGGAAAGTCCTTCAACTCATGTGGGCTGCACTGAAGCAGGCCTGGATGGCATATGGACCTCAAGCAATGCAAGGCGGCAGGATTCACCAGTCTCAAGTCCAAGCGCTGTGCACAGCAGGAGCGTGCCCAAACAAATCCTGAAGGAAACTCAAGCTGTTGCAACGTGATCCATGGGTTGGTTGTCCCACAGGTAGCTCACAAATTGAGGAAGAGAACTGGCAGAAGCTTGCTGGTCTGATCACCAGAGAGCATGAGAGAGAAGGGTGGGCCTTGCCAAGCTATTTATCTCCTTTCCTTCCAATGGAACTGCGACCTGATTAATCCCACATGTGACTATTAGCCAGGTTGGCACAATAGACCTACCTATCACATGACCACGAGCCCATTGAAAATCCACGGCATGGGTCGTGTGCACCTTAGTCATCACAGGTCAACTGGTAGCCCTCTGAAGAGGTCTTCAGCAGCACATTTCCCCTGTGGAATCCATGGCAGGGCTAGAAAGCCTCTTTTTGCTAAGGGACATTGGAGAGTGGTCCCATTATTTTCCAGCATGGCAAAAGTATCAACTTAACAATTAGTCTTGTGCTATGTTTGGTCAACATTTAATGAACTCCCTTTTAATGCAATGGCAGCAACTGTTTCTCTTTGGTGAGACATGTGATGTTAGCTGGGTTCAGTGATTTCTTGGGCCTCTTATGACTCCTTGGGCTGGACATTCCCCACCTCTGTTCCACGGATATAGATCACTGATCCAAGCAGAATGAAATCTTTGACAGTTTTAATGATCTTTCCACTGTCCATGATGTTGATTGCCTAAATTTGGGGTGTGTGTTCTCCCCTTTAAGTGTGTGTCAACATCCTAGGCAATGATTTAAAAGTGCTAAATGTTATGCTGTTATCAAAAAAGTCATCCAAATGTTCTCTCCCCAGGTTTTTAATTATGGAATCAGTGTTACTTTTAAAAAGCCAGGGGCAAGCTCTATACACAAAAGTGTCATGAGAATGACCAGAAATAAATATTACAGTCACATATCAATGATGGTTTCCTGGTGCAAGACTGCCTAATGAACCCTGGTAGGTAAAAATGTGGCACAGCCAGTACCCCTCCCTGTGAGATTGGACTCGCCATGGTGACTGCACTTAGGTCTTCTGGTCTCTGTTTCCTCAAAGGAATACCGCCAATGTTTGCCAAACACTAAGAGATCATATGCGGGTGTCTCGCGGTGGATTGAAGGTGGGGTGAAAACTTGCTGTTGGTAGGTTTCACAGAGTAGGTTCCAACCCGCAGGGACCCCAGACCCCACAGTGCCCAGACCCACGCCACCCACTCTGTTTCCACTCTTGGACCCACTGTCCATCCATCTGCCCGAGCACTTCCTCTTTCCACTGTCCCTCCCTGTCACCCAACATGATCTTCTTCTCCAGGGACTGGTCTCTCTGGAGAGGAAGACTGGCTTCCTCACCTCTAAGGAGCACTCACCTGTCCTTTTCCCGCAGCAGAGCGGATGGTCCTTTGGGAGTCCATGACACCTTCAGTATTCTTCTCCAGCACCATGGTTTGGATGGATCGATGCTGGCCTTCATGCAAGAACAAGCTGCTCTCCATAACGACTGATGTCTCATCAGACCACGCCGCACCCCCACTACACCTCCCATCTCTGCCCTTTTATGAGAATTATCTGGAAGTCTTTCGGAAACCAGCCACTGGAGGGCTCAACCCGTTGAGTGCAGACTGTACTTCAGAGAGAATGCTCCTCCATGCTTCTGCTAAATGCAACCATCCCCAAACTTCTCAGAAGGGGAGAATTTGTAGGGAGGGAAATGCCCACTCCATCAGATTTTAGCTCTTGATCAGTGGGAAAGTGAATATTCTAGATTTCTTCCTCTAGCCTGGGTAGATGCTCATGTCATAAATTTAGACAGATCATTTTGTGTGATCTGTAGGAAAAAAAAAAATTCTTTTGGGGCATATGCTGCTATCCTACTTACTTTTGTTTTATGATTTGCTTCCTTTCCAATGGTATTTCTACTAAGACCTTTGCCTTTAAGTGCCATTAAACTAAAGTTGAAGTTCAACTGTGCTATTGAATACATTTGAAAAAGTTATGCTATCAAGAAATGCTGATAACTTCAAGAGAGCGAAAATATTGGTTCCAGGAGCCCGGTTGGCTTTGTCTAGTAAGCTCTGTGCTACTAAGGGCAAAGCGAATGGCTCCCTGGCCCACAGCTCTTCACCCTGAGAGACTGTGGCCCCGGAAACGCTGCACCTCAGAGCCCTGTGAGGAGCCAGCACCCCCAGTGACCATGCCTAATACATTGGCTTAGTTTAGCGCTGCAGACTTAAATGGGGCTGAAACACTTTGTGGTGTCTTCACTGCAGAACGTGGTGAAATATTCTTCGGTTGGGGGCAATGGGTGTCCATGCTCCACGCCCAGCCTGCAGGAGGGAACGCTGCCACAGGACTTAAAGCTGGCCTCCTTGCCCCGCCTCCCTCCATCAGATGACGTCATCGCCGCTGGAAATGGATAGATGCCACCTCTTGTCGGATGTGCTCAAGTTGTTGCTTGCTGTTGTTTGGTGCCTCCGCATCGGTTCCGACCCAGAACAACCCACAGGGAAATCAAAGGATCCACTACACAGCTGCGCTGTCCTCCCAAACCGATGGTGGCGGCCGCCAAGTTAGAGAGACGACAATCAGGGCTCAGTTATTGCTGTGAAGTGAGAAACACCTTTACGTGTTTCCACTAAACATTTCAGTGACTCAAAACGAAGATTATGGGGTTGGGGGCGGGTGCTTAATATTACCCTGTACAATGAACTTGAATGGATACATGCATCCTCAGTTTGGGGGACAATAAAATTCCAGCTCAATGCCATTACAGGGGTAGATCTCCACAAGGAAAGCAGCGGCTAGTCCACGCCGAGCAGGTTGGAAGCCTCTGAATCGCTTTGCTGCATGGACCATCTCATTCCGCCCCCACAAGGACTTTGTGAGCTCAGCACAAATGCTGACTCACACGCCTGACTCCAGGGACAAGCCTTTCAGCGACTGTACCAGCAAGCAGGTGCCTAGATGGTGAGTCTCGATCAGAAATAGGTTAATAAAAAGATAGGAGATCGAGAGGTGATAAAGCCAAGCTGAATCAAATTCCTACTGAAAAGCATTAATGGAGACAAAAGTTACAGCCCATGAAGAACACAGATAACTCATCCTAAACGGCCATCTCCTTTCTGAAGACACAGAACGAGACATTTTGGTGTACAAGGAAGCATTCATAATCCAGTCCAGGAATTTTAACACTCCAGTTCAAAGAAACAATTTGAGGGAAAAAATAGTCCTAGCACACAGCACAGGAAAGACCAGACCGGTCCAAGCTCCAAGCTCAGGCGTACATCAGCGGCAGCTGGGGAGCCCCAGAGGACCCCCCCAAGGGCTGCACAGGAAGCTCGTAGGACACGCACAGGAAGCAGGGCACAAGCAGGGTGGATGCAAGCCGCCTGGGACGCCAGGCCAGCAGCAGTCAGTGCTGCTTGGCCTCAATCAGTGGCAGTTAAGTACGGCCGGTCGTGTGGTGAGAGCACAAGCAGGGGTGTCCCAAGGACCAGGCAGGGCGGGGCCGACCCTCGGATTCATGAAAGCTGGGTGGGGAGGAGAGGAAGGGTGCAGTTCATGGGCAGAGCGATTTGGTGTGGCCGCTTCCTATCAAGTGCCCACCACAAGGCTACTTGTCAAAAGTGCCTGCACCTCGTTGGTACTAATGAAACCAGGAGGGGATGGCTAGAAATCACCAAAGTTTACTTACAGAAATGGCTGAATTGGCCTGTCTTCCAGTACCTTCTCAATCATGTTCTGCTGGGAGCACAGGGCAAGTATTCTCCAGGCCTTGCTCCACCTGGAAGGTCTGTGCAGACTGTGCACCGTGGGGCCTGCTGGGGTCTGGAATGCCTTCGCTGCCAGCAGGATGGCGGACGGCAGGCAGGTGGTGGAGAGGCTTCCTGGCGTATAGTGGAGGGTCAGTGAAGAGAAGGGGGCTTGTAATGAGGTGGGTGGAGATGACGGCCAACCCCCGTGGACACCAGACCCAGACAGAGCATTCCATTCTTGCATGGAAGGTGGCTCTGCTGGGACCTGATGGAAGCTGGGGACAACAATGACGACATCGCACTGCACTTTGCCAGGGTCACAGTTTGTGCTTTTACCCTCTACTAGGGGCTCTGATGGTGCAGTGGTTAGGTTGTTGGGTTGCTAACTGCAAGGTCAGCAGTTGAAAACCATCAGCTGCTCCCAGGGGAAAGATGAGGTTCCCTGCTCCTGCAGAGTCACAGCTCAGAGACCCACAGGGGCAGTTCTGTCCGGCCCTGAGGGAGAGTGGGCTTGACAGCAGTGAGTATCAGCTGGAGTGTCAACCACTAACTGGCACGTTGGCAGTTCAAACCAGCCACTGGCTCTGCAGGAGTAAGAGACCCCATGACAACCCTAAGGGGCAGTGCTCCTGGGTCACACGAGGCTGTGTGAGTGAAACTCTGACTTGACATCACCCCCAAATAGCAGCACACGAGAGTTAAAATGAGGTCCCTCTGGTTGGTTCTGACTCAGAGTCACCTATAGGACAGAGCAAAGCTGGCTGTGTGGATTTCCGAAGCTGGAACTCTTAACAGGAGTGGGCGGCCTCATCTTTCTCCCAGGAAGAAGCTAGTGGATTTGAACCGCTGACCTTGCTACCCAAGATGCCACCAGGGATCCTTAAAAGGACACACAGTGTAGCTCAATGCACTCACTCTCATGACAGGAGTGGGAAGACATTTTATTATGTTCTAAAACAAAACAGAGGATGCGGCAGGTATATATAGAGAAGAAATGTGTCTGTCTATACAGACACGTATTCGGAAAGATGCACACTGGCTGGAAAGGATGCTGACCTCTGGGGGAGAGAGGCCATCAACCCCTGAGTGTACAGGGGGTGAAGGAAGCAGGAAGAGTGAAGGAGGAATCTCAGGTTTTATCCCACTTCTCTATGATTTCAGTGTTTCATGAATGTTGTGAAGTGACTTAACGCTTTGTGAGTAAAATAAAGCGGGGATCTAACCCACAACACATAAATATTTGCCGAATGAGTTGAAATTGTGTTAACATTTGGTGCTTTAGTCTTTGAGAAATTTTGTTTTCAATATACATTTGCAAAGGTCTCAAGACTCTTAGGAATATGCTAAAGAGCATGTCAAATATGTTTCAACACTGAAGTAACTTGTCCAATTATCTCTTTATTTCTTTGGGCTACTGGCTTATTACTTACTTTTGTTTTCAGAGTACATTTGGGGATTTATTTTCAGTTTTACTAGATCAAGGCGCTCTCTACTTACTTTTAACCATGTATCACCTTTGCAGAACAAGTTGTCATGGAAACAAGTTAATGACCCCAGCGGGGGAGGGTGGAGGCAGATCAGCTCCTGTTTTGAGTTGATGTGCAGCGTGAGAAATCAATCTAGAAAATGAAGCCGCCCTTCAAGGAGCTCGGCACTCTGTGTCGGTCTGCCCAGCATGTCCGTGCGTCTACACGTGTGATGTGCAGAGGGTTGGTGGACGGCCCGTGGGTGTCTGGCAGCCCCTATTGTTGGTGCAGTTAGGTGCCATCCAATCTGTCCCAACCCAGTAAGCCCCACCCGTTGTGCCACCGTCGGCGACGTCTGAGCCCATTGGTGCAGCCTGTGTCAGGCCCCCTTTTCCGAAGCCTGTCCGCTTTACCAGGTACCGCTGTCCTTCTGCAGGGGCTGTTCACAAAGCACACAGGTAAAGCCTCACCATCCCTACTCTGTAAGTCCATTTTGTCTTCCAAGACAGATTTGTAGGGTCCTCTGACTGCTCACAGCATGGCCAGTGCTCTTCCCCAGCCCCGTGAGCATGATGACTTTGCGGTCCCCCGGATTCCCTGTCCAACGTGCACATGCATGGAGGCAGCTGAAAGTGCGACAGTGTGGGCTCGCTCGCCTGGGCCCTTACAGTGACTGCCTGGAGACAGTGCTGGGAACAACCTTCCTGCTCCTACTTCCACCTGAAGCCACCAACCTGGTACCCGCACCAGCTGCCAGCACAGCCGCCCAGGCATCTTTGATGAGATGAGCCTTCTCTGGTAGTCCTGAAAGATCCAGGGTCCTCCATCTCTGAGTTCCCCCACTGTCCACTCCTGAGCTGAACACCAGCCACGCACCAGCTCCACCTCTTCCTGTACCCGGTACGTCCCTGTGGCGAGGGAGGACAGGCTGGGTTTCACACTTGTGTCCGGTGAGCACGGAGGGGGCTGAGCTCCGGCATGAACTCTGCCTGCAGAGAGCGCCCCAGGCAAGAGACCATGGCAGCCACTGTCCAGGCCCCGTGCTGATGTAGAACACAGTGGGTCCAGATGCTGGCTTGACCCTTGGTGCTCTGTGCCCCTCAGTCTCATGGCACTGAGTGTGACGGCAGCCACAGCTTCACAGGGGGGTGAAGGAGGGGGGAGGGAGGCTGGGAGGTAAGATATCCTGCAGGAATGGTTGGATGAAGTATGGAGATGCGAGAGAAGGGAATTCTAGGCCCAGGAGTAGCCCGTGAGTGGCCACAAAGGTGGGGTGTGGTCAGTAGGTCCTATGGGTGGAGAGGTGGGCTGGGTCAGCCCCTAAGGTCCTGGGAGGACCTGCTTCTGCAGTTCATGCAGAGATACGCCCTCACAGGTGCTGCCTTCCCAAGCGATGAATCCTGGTGCTCCCTGAGTGTGGACTGGTGCCTGGGGTTCCCCTGGACAGCTTCTGTTGCCCTCTTCTCAGTAACCTGACTCCCAGGTTTAGCAGGAACCACACTGCCGCCATAACACACATGGGCTCCTGTTTCTAGCCCAGCACGTAAGAAGTTAGAGAGAGACGGCGGCCATCACCCTGGCTTCCCAGCAGGAGGCAGGAGATGGAGGAAGCCCTCAAACCCTGAGGGTGGACACATCTGGGTTCTGTTTCAGACTTCCATGGTGTCCCAGCTGAAAGACAGGGGCCAGACCCCCAGTTTTCTCTGTGGTTGGGGCAGGCACAAAGCCCCCCTCCCTCCCGGGGTTGCCATCCCTGACCAGCGGGCATGGGGTGGGCAGAGAGCTCCCTGAATGCTGGCTTCCTCCATCCTTGGGGGAGACCATCTCTGGAGGGCTGTGGCTCTCCCCTCTCTGCCCCACTGGTTTCCAGTCAGGACTTGCGAGCAGCCTCCTGCAGTGACTCAAACTAGCCAGAGGGACCCTTTTCTCACCACCAAACTCTGCACATGTCCTGGAGCCTCATCTGAGCTCCAGCCCCTCTGGGGCAGGTCCACATGCGTGGAGGGGCCCCTGCAGTACCTCTAAGCCCATGCTGCAGCTGCCTTTCCCTCCACCCCAGTCTGGCGCCTGTTCTGATTCATGCTCTGCTGCTCCACCAGCAAGATGGCCCAACTGGAGACAACGGAGGGGGTGGCAAGGAGGAAGCCCCACGTGCAGTTGGTCTCTCCCAGTCGGGTGACAGAGGTAACAACGTTATATGCAAAGAGAGCCCGGCTGTGAGAGAGGCACTTGTCAAGCAGGAGAGAAGGACATTTGGAGCTTCCCCAAAGCAGTGGCAGAAAGGAAATATAACAGCCACAGTGGCTGAACCCCCCAGGTCAACAGTTCCTTTCCCCACGAACACTCAGAGCGACCCCTAAGAGAACCGGTCATATTCTTCCCCTCCACCAGAAAACCAAGTCCCCGCCATTGACCACCTCCCTTCCCCCCTCTGGACTCCTGGTGGGTCAACCAGACCGGGTGGGGCAGCTCCCTGGGGCTTCTGGCAGGCAAGCCCTGACCGGCTGCTGTTCTGGGGCAGCACGGCATGTGCATTGGGTGGAGGTTCACAGGGCAGGTCACCAGTCTGGTTGTTGGCTTGGACTGGAGACTTCCTTGGAAGGGAGACCAGAGCATTCTCCTCTTGTTGTGGGCACCGTTTGAGAACACTCTCTCACTGGTTCTCTGAAAGGGACACAGAGCCATCTCTCACTCTTTGAAAGGTTAGCAGTCAAAACAAAAAAATCACCCTCCTAAGAGGCCCTGCAGTTACAATAAGCTGACACATGGCGGTAAAGTCTGAAAATGTGGATGCACAGCGATGCTGCTGTTTATTTGTGGTATTCTTATATGAAATGCAAAATAACCATAACAGTTAAATGAGGATTTCCTCCATCTAAACTTCTCTTAACCATGTTTTTAAAACAAGCAAATGGCTTGTAAACATCATGCCAACATGACACAGAAATTTCCCAGATAATTCACATATCATCCAAATAGGAAAACATATGTGCCAATAAATATGAATTTTACAAGCCTGTAAATTTTCTTTTACAGTTGCACCTGTAAAGCAAACTGGTAGCGATGAGATTTTATTTGCAATCCTAGCTCATTGTCCTTAACTATACAAAGACTTCCAACCTTGGGCTCAGATGCCCACAGGGGCAGAACCCGCGCAGACAGGTTCGGAGTCAGCAGTCTTCTCAAACTGTCCCTGGTTTCCAGAGGCGCCGTCTCAGTGCAGGAGCCTGTCGACAGTGACTGCGGTCAGAAGTTTGATGCGTTCTCCTCTCTGTCACCTGGTGACCACCATGTTGGCTCCTCACACCCCCCCCCCCCCCACCAAGGCAGGGCGGAGCGGACTGTGGGCTCAAGATTTCCCTCCTCCTTCTCTCCCCACTGCTTTCTGTCAAAGCAGATTCCAGCTCAACACCCCATAGGACAGAAGAGAACTGCCCCGTGGGCTTCCAAGATTGCAGCTTGTCTTGAGACTAGAAGCCTCAAGTTTCTCCTTTAGTGAGGCTGGTGGGTTCGAGCTTCCAGCCTTGTGGTTCCCGGCCCAATGCCGTGAGAACTGTCAGTACTGTTTTGTGGTGAGTTGTCTGTGTGGAGGAAGAGGTCAGGATCACAGAGCACTGCCAGGTTCCCACCATATTTTTGTTTGTGTGATCTTCCTTGGAGAAAGCAGCAACACCCTGAATGGGCACACTCCCCCCATGACCCAGGGGGAATGTACGCCTAAGCTGGGGCCCCTCACCAGATGGAGCTTCGATCAATCAAACTCAGAGCTGGTTCAAGTCTGTTGAGTTTACTTGCCATGTTGTGCTCATTTAATTTAATTTCTAACAAGTAATTTTTCTTTTTTAAAACCAATTTTCAAATTGTATGTTTCACATTCATTTGTACCAAAGGGGCAGAAAATACATCTCATACTGCTTTCAAAACTTTTCTATTTTTAAAAATTGCTTTATTGAGACCCCCACCCCCACCCTCACCCAAATGGAAAAAGCTCCACTGGGCAGAGCTTTCATAGTACACAGTTTTCCCTGCTAGGAAAATAGGAAAAATTCAAGCATAGAGCAACTTGCTCTGAGTCAGTGCACCCAGTGACATCACCTGGGAAGGTTCTCTCTGGTCATAGTGATTTTTTTTCATAAAAGCTGTTTTGTGCAAACCTCATTTTTTGTGATGGCCAATTTAAGAGAACAGCATTCTGGATGGCCGTCAACTTCCCGAATGGTTGAAAATGTCAACAAAATTCATGCACTATGCTCAAAGACTGACTGCAGAATATCAAAGAGATGGGGGAGTTATTTGAACTTTCTCGGAACTTGCGTCAGCACAAGCTCCAAAAAATGGAAGATTTAGGAATGAGAAAGGTCACGTCAAAATTTGTGCCTCAGGTTCCTACTGACCAGAAGAAAGGGCATGGACTGGAGACAGACTGTGCTTTGAAAGAACAGCTCTGAAGCAACCCAGACTTTTTTTTTAACCAAGGTCATGGTTGATGACAAGGCATGGTACTATTCTTATTACCCCGAAAGCAAACACCAATCAAGCCGTGGAAAGATGCCATTGTTACCTCCCACCCTCAAATTGTCAACTGACACCAAAGATCAGGATGATGCTCATTTTTATTTTTTATGTGAGGGGGGCTAGTGCACTTGGAGCTCACCCACCAGGTCCCACTGTTAATCACGCTTTCTATTTAGAGGTACTCAAAAGCTTGCATGGCAGTATTCGACAAAGAAGACCTGATTTGTGGCAGACGAGGGACTGGTTTGGAGATACAATAATGCACCTGCTCAGAGCTACAGTTTGGGGCAAAACCTAGCATACTTCCCTTGTCACATGTACCTGATTCACCTGTCCACACTCTGTGTGATTTTTTGTTGTTTCTGGGAATGAAGAGGGATGAGAAAGGAGAGCAATTTGATGACGTAGAAGAGATGAGGAAGAAGCCACAGGAGAAGTTGTCAACCATCCAAACAGATGAGTTTGAAAAGTGCTTCTGAGAATGAAATTGCAGATTTGACAACTGTATTAAGTGTAATGGAGAGTATTTTGGAGGTGAAAAGTTTGTTTTGTAAAAAAAAAAAATTAAAAATATCGCTTTGAAACAAGTTCTGTTTTGGGGGGGTACCACCTTGTATACTTTATGTATAATCCAATTCAGTGGGTTAAATATATTACAAAGAGGTGTACAACCATCACTGGAGTTAATTTTAGATCATTCCTTTCCTTCTGTACCCCTGTTATTAGCCCCCAGTGCCCCCATATCCTAAGGATTTGTTAGTCTAGTTACTATCGGCATAGATTTACCTACCCAGGACTTCATATAATGAGTCTTGAAAGCTTCGCATGGGAGCAGAATGGCCTGTCTTTCTCCCATGTAGCAGTTGGCGACTTCAAACTGTTGACCTTGTGATTATTAGTCCAATGCATAATTACTATGCCACTAGGCTCCTACATGGGAAAGTGTGCATCAGATTGTACCCTTTGTTCATACTTACTCAATCTGCACACTGAGCAGATCATCAGAGAAGCTGGCTCTGTGAGAGGACTGAGTAATGAATATGTGCTGCTGATTCTGCTTGCTTTCAGCTGCCCTTGACAGAGACCAAAGGGATCTGTGAGTTTCAGTGCAACCGATCGGAAGCCGGGCTCATAGCAACATCCTGATAAATAGAGAAAAGACTAAAGTTGTCAAGAATTTCATCTTACTTGGATCCACTATCCGCTCTCATGGAAGCAGCAGTCAAGAAATAAATGTTGTATTGCTTTAGGGAAATCTGCTACCCTCTTTACAGCGTTGAAGAACAGAGATGTCACTTTGAGGACTATGGTGCACCTGATCCAAGCCTTGCTATCTCCAAGCTCCTCAGAGCTGTCTGGACACTGGGGAGTGTCTCAGGAAGACGGAGGGCTTTGAACTGCAGAGTTGAAGAATAGACTCACGGGCCTGCTATGGAAGGACAGTCAGAATGGTCCTTAGGATTGAAGATGGTGAGACTGTCTCTTCTCCTCTGAGCATGCTGTGGAGGACCCCTTCCCTGGGAAATTAGAAGCTTTGTGAAAAAGTGAAATCGACTGACCCAGTAGTTGCAATGATTGTGAAGATGCTACGGGACCTGGCTGTGCTTGGTTCTGTCAAGACCAGGATCGCTCTGGGTTGGAATCCGCTTGACGGCACCAAGTGACAAAGGCACAGCTCCTCGTTGGTGACAAGAGAGGCAAATGCACCACTCCTCCTTGGCACCATGAGACGTGCTTTACAACATGCTTGAAAACCCCATGCTTGGAAGGTTGCTTAGAGGAAATTAAATTATAATACCCCTGTAAATCTCTAATTACATGAAAATGTACTGCTGCTCTTATCCTCAGTCAGTTTTATGAACTTTTAAATACACCCAGTCTAAGGTTTTATGGCAGTCGGCTCTGCAAGGTGAGCCCTTTGGTGTCCAGCTTGCTTTAGAAGGAGAACGTGTGTGAACATAACTAGTCTGTGAGATGCCTTGGTGGACAGTGGGGTTACTGACTCGCACCAGTGGGAGCACAGCGTGGAGGTAAATTCTTTACCACTGAGGACAGTCAAGAGTTGCCCGAGGACTCGGGCAGTACCCCTGGGAGAACCAGCTCCACGCACCAAGAGAATCAGTCATGTGGGTCCCATGCACCACCCTGGGTCCATCAGAGTGCACAGCATCTGGATTTCCCTGTAGTGAAGTCCTCTGTGGATTTCAAAACCCCACTCTTCAGGGGCCTGGGTCAGGTGAGTGAAACCATGGTGTCAGCTTGACCAACGGCATTGGGGTCAACCTGCCCCACATAAATGTGTGTCCCACAGCCTCGTGGTCAGGTCCACCACTTGGGGAGCCTCCTTCTTGAGCCTCTTCTCTTTCCTCAGCTCATTCAGGTCTCCAGGTACTGCCCAGGGCTGAGAGGAAATGTCTGACTTAGGGAGCCCTAGACCAGGGCTGAGCCCCGGTGGTGTAAGTGGTTGAGTGTGAAACTGCGGCCTGTGGGCTTGGCGGTTCAAATCTAGTGGCTCCCAGGAGCGGCACTGGGTAGCGCCCACGACCACCAGAGGGCAGTGATGCCCCCCTCCTCCAAAAAAAGATCCCAGGGAGCCCTAGAAAACATCAAAAGGTAAGCGCCCAGGCACTGACCTCTCTCAAACCACCCATGGCAATGCAAGTTCCTCACACTTTCTTCACTGCCATCTACGACTCACAGTGCCCCTGGTAACAGACTGGAAGAGATTGGGGTTGGTGTTTTCTTCTTCCTTGACTGTGAGTGCTCCCAGGAAGGGTTCGCGTAGAAGCAGGAGGTTCCGATGGAGCTCTGGTGAGCCCAGATTGGGTTTGGGATGTAAGCTGCAGCTCCACGAGTAGTCAGCTTGTCACATGCTTGTCACCATGGTCTGAACCCTGTCATGATTTTTATGTACAGGCAGAGTCACCCACAGGGGACCGGCCTTCAATGAGAAGTCCAAATTAAGACAGATGGGGGAGAGAGACATGGCATTCTATTAAAAATGAGCCAATGAACACCGGGTGAATCACAACAGACTCTTGTCTGATATAGGGCTGAATGGTGAGTTCCTTAGAGCAGAAGACACCCAAACGTTACACTGGTCACTCACTGCAGTGGATTCAAGCCTGCCCTGTCCACTGCGTAATTGCCGAAGAGCAGGAGCAGATGCCTCCATGGTTAAGCATCTGGCTGCTAATTGAAAGTCAATGGCTGTGTTCTTTCTACACACAGCCTTCGCAATCCCCTCATTTATGACCCTCTTACCTCAAGATCTGTGATGAACCTTGAGTTTATTCTTGTGCATGAAGTGAGGTAAGGGTCTGGCTTCATTTTTCTGTCAGTCAATATCCATTGAGTTAGGAAGTTAGAGTCATTCTACCAGACATTTTAGATGTCATAGCAATAGAAAGAGCCAACCCCAGTTGCCAGGCAGTTGGTTCTGAAAGGTGGTGACCCATGCAGGCCTGCTCTGCCCATACTGGATCACCCAGAGCTGAGACATGCTAGAAAGAGGCATACCTTCTGTGTCACGGTACTGCAGGGAGAGACGGAGAAATCAAGGAAGCTTCGTTAAACACCTAGAAGTAACTCAGCAGGACCCTGTAAGAGGAAAGACAGATGGATCCAACCACATTAAAAAAATGACTAGGTGACTAGCAAGGAGACATAGTGGCGCAGCAGGTTAAGCACTTGGCTGCTAGCTAGGAGGTTGGCTGTGTGACCCCCCCCCCCCCCCCAGCTGCTGTGCAGAAGAAAGCTGTGGCCGTCTGCTTCTGCAGCCACCACAGCCTGGGCATCCTGTGGGCAGCTCTAGGCTATCCGACAGGGTCAGAGGGAGTCAGCCTCTACGAGCAGGCAGAAGGTTTGGATGTTGTCCTCCACCACCCACAAAAGCATGATTACACTGGGGGGAAAGTCTAAAACAAGCCCCTGGAGAAATAAGTAGGAATGAATGTCACACAAAGGGAGGATGCGTCCTTCAGCTACACACTCATGCTGTCAACAGCGCGGGACCCAGCTTTGCTGGACCCCATAGGAAGGTGGATGAAGGAAGAGGTCTCGGTGGATACCAATAGTGCTGCAGGCACCTGGGCTCCCCCTGGAAGAGGCCCGCAGAGCGAGGGCTCCCACCCACAAGAATGAGAGCAATGGGAGAGGGGGCAGTTTGCTTGCACAGAAATGTGTGGCCCTGTGGCAGGACAAACTGTCGTGTCTGGAATCCTGTCCTAGGTGTGGATCACTTGTAAGAATATCAAGCGGCAGACATGTCCCCACAAAACCCTTCTTAGCAGTGAGGCAATCTGCATAGGGAAATTGAGGCAGTGGAAGGTTGAACCATGATTGCAAAAAGAAGGGAAGGGCTCTGGTGGATTTCCTCACGGTGACATCATGGAAGCCTGTGTACACAGACAAAGGGACCCAGGGGCGGTGTGCTTTATGACATCACCTTTTGTGAAGGGGTTGTGAAGGGCAGTTCACCGGCTCAAGCTGGAACCTGTGCAGGCAGACCTGACTGAGAAAGAAGTCTCAGGTTTCCAAGAAACAAGAGCAGCAGAAGAGCACCCCTAGAGGCCAAGAACAAGGCAGCCTTTCCATTCTGGCTTGTGGAGCTTTCATGGTAAATGGTTTGCCTTCCCAAAGGGTCTCAACACCTTTAGGGTGTTGCAATAAAACAGTCATGTTGCTGTCAGATTTTTGTGGTTCTCCAATGTGTGGCACAATTTCTATAGGATGTTTGTTCTTATTTTTAGAAAATAGGACAATCTAATTGTAACGCACATAGAGCAAGAACACAATGCCCTAATTTAGAAGAATTTTGAGACCAGGAAATGGCTTTGTGACTTCTGCATGTTTGAGAAATGCAACCAATATTCAACCAGACAACCACTCTCTGAGCTTAAAAATGCTTCTTCTTCAGAGGAGGGTGCAAACACTTCTTGTTTTCAGAAGGCTGCAGTGGGGTGAGACTGTTCAGTGTGGCTCCTCCTCAGCTGGAGTCTTGCAGCTCCCACCGAGCATTCCCTGGGTCTGCAGGAGCCAGCTGGAGGCAGGAAGGAGGAATATGCATTACCAAGGAGGCAGGGCCACAAGGGAAGCATGCTCACCACCCCTGCATGGAGACACAGCAGGGGTCCGAGGTAATGTTCATAGAAAATGGAATTGAAAGATAATGGAATGTTCCACAAACTTCTTGGAGCCACTGTATTTCTGAGATTACAAAGATTAATCTGAGAGCAAAAGTATTAGCAGAATTCTGTAACCGCCAAGCACTTTGGCTATGTTGTTGTGGTGATTAGTTCCTGACAACCTGCTTCCGGTTTCTACTCTTAGCAGGACAAATCTTTGCCTGTTGATCAGATCCTATAGGAGAGGTCAGGATGACTTCTTAAGACTATCCAAGTCTGGAAATTTTTATAAGATCAGACAGGCTCATCTTTCTTCTGAGTAGGGACTTGGGGCCTCAAACTGTCAACCTTGGGATTAGCAGCCCAGGGCATAACCCATTACCCCACCAGAGCCATGGCACCAATAGCAGGGGTCCCCAAACTTTTTAAACAGGGGGGCCAGTTCACTGTCCCTCAGACAGTTGGAAGGTCAGACTATAGTTTAAAAAAAATACTATGAACAAATTCACTGCGGGCCCAGGATGAGCAGGCTGCTAAGCAGGACAGCGGCGGTGGCAAAAACAGCCAGCGGGTGGGATCGATGTCCCCGTGGGCCATTAAGTGGCCTGCGGGCCCTAGTTTGAGGACTCTTGCACTATGGGGTGGTTTCCCTTGGCATACTTTATCTCTTTGTCACTACAAGAACTCATTGCCATCAAGTTGATCCCACTGCATAGTGACCTTATAGGACAGAATAGAAGCGCCCTTGTGGGTCTCCCAGGGTGTCAATTTTGTTTTTAAAGTTATTATTAATTGGGAGTTAATACATATATCATCTTAGTCCACAGTTCAATCACATCAAGCAGTACTGTACAATTACTACTGCAGTTTCCAAATGTTTTTTTCCTTCATAGAGTCCTTGACATCGTTTCCCTTCCCCCCTCCCCAACCACAACTGTACCCCCCCCCACTCCCACCCCCTGAAACCCTTTTTAGACTTGCTGTTCCTATAAGTTCATTAATCCTGGGCTTCATATACTGAAA